>JAWLRI010000140.1:38605-59135 GCA_034781795.1 Crypturellus tataupa | reverse complement strand
CAGGAGGGTCTTGGTGGACATTGACTTGAACTGGAGGCAGCAATACACTCTTTGGCAACCTAGAGGGTAACTAGTCTTGGTTGCATTGGGAAGAATATTGCCAGCATGTTGAGGAAAGCGATTTCTCTCCTCTGCTTAGCTCTAAAGCGATTCATTCAGAGTGCTGAGTCCAGTGCTGAACTTGCCAGTACACGAAACACATGTGATATACTGGAGCAAAGCCAGTAAAGAGACACAAAATGACCAAAGGCCTGCAGCATCTCTCATACAAGAAGACCTAGGACTGTGTAGTCTAGGGAAGACAAGGCTCAGGGAGGATCTTAGCATTAGCAACATGGCTAATTATTTGATTAAGGACTAAAGAAGATGAAGACAGATTTTTCTCATGGGCACCTAGTGGCAGGGCAAGAGGCACCAGGCTCAAAACTGTAATATAGGAAATTCCATTTAAACATAAGAAAAAAACTTTTTACTGTGTGGCAGATTGAACACTGGAACAGATTGCTCAGAGAGGTCGTGGAGTCTGCATACCCAGTCAAATACCCAGTCCTGACCCCCTTTCTTTAGCTCACCCTGTTTTGAGCAAGGGGCTTGGACTACAAGGTCTCCAGAGGTCCCATCAAACCTCATCTGCTCTGTGATAACTATATATAATATATAGTTATATATACACTATATATAGTGTTGCACAATATTTTTGAAAAACTTTCTGCAAAAATACAATATTCCAAATATAACAGTAACTCTACAGTTGTCAGAAAAATGTTTCTGCATATGGAGAACTGCTCTTCCAAGATAAAAAAGTCATTGGACTTTCTGTAAGAGTATGGTTTTACAGAAAATGACAGGCAAATGTCTATTTTTGAGCTTGTAAGAGAATATTAAATTAGTAGTCATATAATGAAACAAAGCTGTTCAGCTAATAATCTTCTCTCCTGAGTCTTGTAACCAAGTTCACTCTTTCATTAAATTCTAGGATTATTCAAGGTGAAAATGCATCTGAACTTGCAATTCAAATATTCCTCTGAAGGGTTCTCCAAAGACATTTCCATGGTTGGGTTCCATTACCTCTGCTGCATGGTAACCTAATTCTATTAATCGCAGAGATGCACATTTAACCAGAGAAGTAGGAAAAACTTCAAAAAATGAACACACTCCCTACTATACCTGGGTTGTAGGATTACATGGTATTATTTAAGCTATTCTATTTTTCATTTAATGTCATCCATTAAAAAGGAAGCAGTCCGCTTTGGAAAGGTTTTTTTCTTTTTGGCAGGGGGAACCTATTTTGTGATTGGCAATAAGGCTACAGACAGGCAGGGGAAAGCAAACAGGATAATCTTTGCCTGGGAGAAGCAAGGCAATTAAGGCATCTGATGATGACTCTAGCACCATATCAGATCGGGTTCACTTTCGCACCCGAACACTCTTATAAAGCCTTAGGACCTCGATATCATTTTCTCCCCTGGAAAGTACAGCTGCTATTTCTCCTTCCTTGGTTTGCAAAGCCACGTCATTGATCATTAACAGCACAGAATAAGGTAGGCAGGACAGGATCTCCAGAGCTCACCTAGTCCAGCCCTCCCAGGGCAGAGTAATAGCCCAACTAAGTCCTCTAATTAAAAAGGCAGTTTCTGAACATTTGAAAATAGGTTCTAAAATAATAAGAAAAGTATGAAACTACCTATCAATATTACTGACATTTCATGTGTTTGGATATTGAAGAATCAATGCCCTATTCCTCTCCCTATTGAAGTTATTGGTGAATTTCCTGTTGTCTTTTATGAAAGGAAAGTCAGTCTCTGTGGGTCTCCAAGACAAAAGTTAAAGAGGAAACAGGGTCACCGGGGGAAAAAGACCAAAGGGATTGAATCAAGAATATACGTGAAAAAGGTCTGGTGAAGCATCTTGTGAAACCCTGCACTTGCTGAAACCCATCCTGTTCAAAACCTGCCTGCAAGAATGAAGCTCAAGAGCAAATAAAAGTAGATTCAAATGATTCAATTAGATTCATCCATTACAAAATGGATATCTGCTGTCCTTCTTTTTGTTCAGACAGATACTAGCCCAGGCTAAATAATTAGTATTTTCACATGAGAAGATATTCCAAAGCTAGCCTCTATTATATGGTCCACATTGTGCCATGGCACATTATTCCTCCCATAACCTTCCCCAAGAGACTTTGCTGCAAGTACTAGAAAAATGCATGAGGCCCTAACTCTTTGCCACCCTGTTTCTACAATTACTGGTGACAATGACAACAAAACACATGTTGTTCCTTAAGAAAGTCACAAAGCACGTCCGTGTTGTAGTACTATTCCCAACTCTTGTTTCTACCCAGGAAAGCAAAACAATTCCTGCTAGTGCCACCAGCTTTACAGCATCTTAAACCTTTCAGAGGCATTTACAGACAAGGCAGACAGGCACTAGAGCGTTTCACTGCTTTGGGCAGCCATCGCTTATGTTGAAACGCCAATTTCTATTTAGGCTGCACACAGTAGCAGCTTCTAAAAGTACTTCGGAAAATACTTACGCTTGTTGCTTAAAGTGGGGTATAAACTCAAAAGGCATTAGCTGAAAACATTTCTGTTTGTCTGCTTCATTAGAGGAAATAACATGTAATTTTAAGTAGCAACTTTCCCTGAAGATAATTTAAGATTATTTTAAAATGTAAATGGCTGAATAATAAACAGCAACCAGATTGTGCTGCTTATTTGTTTTGCTCATTTGTGCAGCCTTAAATATAGCAGGTCAGTCTCAACATTTTGAAATTACACATGGACAATAAACAGTAAAACCACACAAAATCTGCGCTGTGTGATGGAGGGACAGAGAGTGGGCTGCAACTGAATAGTGATCCAAGACAATCTCCTAGCAGTGCAGAACTCCAGCTGAGGTCCCACATTTACTGCCACCAAAAGGGGAAGACTTCATCACCATCCACCCTGATGGAGAAATATTTCACCTTTCCCTCCAGGCTTATTCTCTCCTGAAGTTCAGCAGGCAGCTGTGCCGGGATGGTTAACGGGACTGACGTGCAAAAACTGCTTTAGAACTTAAATAGAAATGTTTATACTTACAGGGTCTCTTTACTAAGGAAATGCGCTGTGGCAATTCAGATATTAGCACAATAGAAATACAGAGTTCCATTTGTCTCACTGTGGCATTCAGTAATTAGCTTTTAAATCTTTCAAGGTTAAAATTTCCTCATTGTAATGCAATTACTATAGTTGCCACATTACCCTCATTATAATGGAATTTCATTTACAATTTATATCATCGGTAGCAAAGGAGGTTTTTCCACTGAAAGGTCAGTTACTTCGAAATTTTCCTGTTTCATATAAAAAAATAATTAGAATGAAATAGTTGGAGGCATGTTACAATTTGAGCTGTTAAAATACCCGAAGATTATGTGAAACTTACTTAATGAACTGCGATTTTCTTTGGATGGATATCCTAGGCATGAATGAAAGATCTGACTTCTTAGTATAAAAGAGCTTAGTTCTATTTATTGCAGAGTTATATTAGGCATGTTTATAATTGTATATCTGTATCATACCGATAGGCCAGGATTCTTAGAGATATGTTTAAAGAATTAATCCTTCAGTGAAAAAAAACGCATGTGAATAAATTTTTTTAAGCTATATTTTTAAAGATTTCCTTAGTTCTGAAATTAGAGAATCCAAGCAAAATTAAGACTAGAACATTCTTGCACTAAACAATTAGAAATAAAACTTTCATAGAACTTTTACGTAATGGCCCCTTCGGTAATGGCCCCATTATGTAAGCTGAAGTAGCCTTCAGCAGTCTGAACTTTTCTTCTTGCTGTACTGCTGGATTGTTCACTAAAATGGAATACACATCACTTTATCAGGAGACTGTAGGACAGCTACTCAAAAATGAGGGAGATGATAGTGCAAGAACAAGCAAGTACCCATGCAGCATTTCATATATTTTGATATGAATTGTCCACAAATGCCTCTCCAAGACACAAACAAGAATAACAGACTTCTTGCTGCTTGAGAATGGTATTTCCTGACTAAATGAGCAATTGGCGACAGACACACAAGACATGAGAATATACAAGATAAGAACAAAAGAAGCTCTCTTGGTGCTTGCTATATGCTGTCTGTCCCCTCTGCTCCAACCCTTCAAAAAAATAAAAAAATAAAAATCAAATCTTTAATCCCCAGTGATCTATTTTGCAGCTCTACATATAAAACAGGTTGAGAATATCACTTGGACCTCACTAACCACAGTGGGTGAATTCAATGTACTTGTTTAGACAAATACAACTCTTCAAAAGGTAATCCTTGTCACACGGTGCTGAAACTCAGCATGTGCATGTGGAAGGTAAGAGTGCCCTTTTCTTGCTAGGTATCAAATTCATCTTTGCCAGATGCTCACAACAGACTGAAGTGCAGGAACGCAGCTCTTGTAAAACTAAATGGCAATAGATGTTGTTCAAGCTTCCAGATTTTTGTTAATGCCTTGTGTAATATATCAATTTTAACCTCACTCTGAATAGTTTTTTAACATACTTAAATGTAAAAGAAAGCTTTAAGTTAAAGTAAATAGAAAAAAAAAATCCTGTAATTGCTATATGGTAAAGTATTAGGAATGCAATTACTTACCAAAAAAAAAAAAAAAGTAAGTGTGCATATGCCACTTTATTGCTTTTGAGGGAGGCTTCAGAAATTATTCCATGCAGCTGTTGACTGAAAGATCCAAGCATATGTGTATTTTGTTTTAAAAAAATAGTATCTAGAGGTAGAAAGATGGATAAATGTTAAGACACTCTAATTTAATTTTGCCTAATTTTAACAACTCTAATGAAGTAGCAAATATTAACCTTCTGGCATAAGACTGCCATTACTGAATGCCTCAGTAGTTTTAATCTGTTTAAGTATGACTTTATAATGGCATATACTGAACATTCACCACCTCGCTTCTTCCATTCCCACGTTGGTCAAAGCTTAATGGGGTTATCTGTGGCTAATGAGGAGGAAAAACATCCAGGGGACTTGCATGTAGCAAATGAGTAATGACGGAGGCTTAAACAAACATGGAAACTCACCTCCAGTAACCTATCCACTGAATGGTTTAAAATATGTTTAGACACAACAACATGCACCAAATTACTGCTGTGCTGTAGTGGCCAAGAATACTGCAAGAAATTTTAATTTACTACTGCCATAAAAGGAAACAACCCATTAGTCTGATCTGATGAGCTAGGTTGCCTGGTGTTGACCTACCGCGATACATCTGTTGAAGCTGATGAAATTCAGTGCCAAGCGGAGGACACGTGAATCACTGCTAAAACATGACAGATTTTATTCTATAGTAAAAAGTACCCAAGCAATTCTTTTTTTACTATTATTCTAATAGTAGAGAGGGAAGGAGTGTTTATGAGGAGCTTGGAGTGATCAGACTTACCGAAGTAATGGTATTGTGTCAAGTTTATCAGAGTGTATGAGGGAGTGAGGGAGAGTCTACATCCAAAGGTAGTGGAGACCGGCCTGCTAGATGGCGGGAAAGAGATCTTCCCGTTCTGCAAATGGGGGTGAATAAGCTGGGTTTCCTCACTGTCTAGGAGAGCATTGAACTATTTATGCTTGATGGGAATAAGTCTTTTAAGACTCACTCCGTGGAAGCTTTAAATGAGAACACCTGCAAACTCTGTATGTGTGCGTGTGTGTATATATATATATTTACATATGAATGCATTGACTTAAAAGTGTGACTTAAGGGAAAAAAATCTAGTATTAATTAAACTTTAAAAGAGGATGAAATATGTTTTGAGGCAGCTAGGACCTAAATTATTTCAGTCTTTGGATATAAATTGAATCAGCTCTAAATGTAGGGAATTTAATAGTAGTAGATGGTTACCCTTGATTTTTCATGATAGCTCTATGGGCCATAAGTACTACACAAGATTCTTGTTCTTCTCAGTGAAATAAGAAGGCATTTTGTGTATGCCTTTTTATGCATTCTAACAGAACTCTTATTAGGATCCGTATGGAATGTACTTATTCAAACAACAAAATCCACATACAAGTGAAACAGAAAGCATAAGTGCAATGAATGAGACTACATAACAGCTATAGGGGGTGGAGTTTACTGAATATTTCATGAGGTTGATAAAATTAGATGAAATGGCTATCAGTAAATAAGCTCCTTGCAAATAGGGACAATAATGCAGTATCTCAGAGATGACCAAAATATTGTTACATAACATATAGGATGCACAAAGCAGTGCTAAAAGGAGAATCCAAAGGTTAATTTAAAAAAAAAAATGTTTGCACTCTTTTAGAATATACCATATATGCATTTATAAGATGCATTTTAATGTTTCTTTTTCTGTAATTATTTAATTCACATGATATAAGCCCCAGTACTTTATTGAAAATAAATATTCTCTAGCAACGCTATTAACTGAAAATGAATTAGCTGAAAAATTAACGGAAAAGTTTTACATAGTTATGTTGTTAAGTGCCGATAAGTAAAAAATTCCATTGAGAAAGTTGCTGGCCAACAGGATTAATCAAGTTAGTTATTTACATCTTTCCCCATATAGTTGACCTCGTTCAATCTCAGCCTATTAGCATACAAAAGTCACAGCTCTCATTACTCTCTGCAACCCATGTGGAACAAGGCGATTCAAAGCCAGCGCACACTGGCTTTACTCTGTTGAGAGTATTCAGTAGGAAAAAACACTCAGTCCAAGATTAATGGTTTTCTTAATCACTCAGAAGTCCTCAGTGTACATTAGTCCTGTGTTCTGTATCTCTAGCAATTAATCACTAAGTTATACTAGGAGACATTAACCTAGAGGTTATTGAAACTTGTTCATTCACTGTCCATGTTGGTTGAGAGTGATAATTATTTGTGTTATATTTGTCTACAGACAGATCATGCTGATAAAGGGCAAAAATTAAAAAGACTAGACAGCTATATTGGAATATTGGAACATTATTTTTAAGTTTGGAAATCATTTATTTTTCAGATGCTCTGTATTTGCTTCCAGTTTTCCTCAAGTTTCCCGCAGTTACATGTTAGCTTTGTTAGTTTTGCTATCTTTATCATTGTTAAGCAAGAAAATATTTAATGCTATCTACACTAAGCACTAGACTGTGGCAATAATCCTTTTATATACAAATGATAGAAGTTACTCTAAGAGTCCTTTTCCTCAGTGGAAATGATCTGAGAGACTAGGGGCTAGTGTATAGCTTTGAGTACAAGCAAGATCATCTCTGAAAATTAGAAAATAAAAAATAATTCAAAGAAGCACCTGTCTTCCCCTCAAAAAAAAAAAATGTTGCAGCTGTAAGGCTTTTTTTCTAATTTAAAATATAACTATAATTGCTAAATAATTTAAACAAGATAAATCAAGATGAAGTAATTGCCTAGCTAAAATCATTCACAAATCACAAACAGATTTCGTTAGCTTTTAGAGTTTCTAATTTTTTTTCCGCCTGGGTATTTCAGTCTATACGTGAGAGCACCAGGATACTTCTCCCAGCAAGCTGGGCCTTGGGCACAAAACTCCTCTCGCTGCATGGAACGGTGGTTCCAGTGCACTTGTGCTCTTGCAAGTCCAAAACGAGAGCTCTGACCACATCACTTATCCTGAGACAACCCCCTAGACCTCTAGCTAGCCATGACTGAGGGTTTTACATTTTTACATAGCTATCTATGTTCTCTTAAAGCCAGGGGAAACAGACAGGATTCTGTTCAACCACTCACATAAGGAGCCCATCTGAACACTCCATCCAGACGACATCTCGGGTACAAAAGCCCCGAGCCCCAATACACCACCGTGCACGAGCATAAGCTGGTCTGCTTGAGTGATGCAAATGAGACCAAGTCTAACAAGCTCTCCACTGTCTCAAGACTTCTCTGAAATGCTGGGAGTAACCAAAGAATCTACTGAAGGCAGAGAAATCCTGCCATCTCGAAAAAGCCTTCAACGCTGCACATTCAACATTCTCAGTTTGTTCTGTTCAGAAACTTGGATGGACAGATTTTTCAGTTCATTCCAAAATTTGGGGGAAAATAAAGTCACAATTTGAGGAAGAAAAATGCTACAATAAGGCCAAAATATTTGTTTTCACTTGTTCCTTAAAACTGTTTATGTTAAAGTACAAGGGGAGTGAAAAATAATAAGAATGCTCAAGAAATATTTTTGTTTATGAAGTTTTGGAGGGGGTCTATTTAAAAACAAACAACTTACTGAAGAAGATTTAGTTTGCTAAACAGTTTGATTTAATAAATATATTTTGCTGAAAACTGTGTCAGTGTTGAACAAATGTGGTGCTGTTTGCTAATTCCATTGAACGCAGTATCTGTATTTGCAGCGAGTTATCTCTCGGTGATTTTATTTGAAGCAACAAAGAAAAAAACATTGTGTTCCTTCCAAAAATGTAAGTGAATGCAGATCTGACACCTTTGGCTCTGCAATATGAATTATTTTGACTATTCTAAAAACAATTATCACAATTATTATGCCAGTTTCAGAAACTGGCAAATTAAATTTAGCATAACATATAGCCTCGTGTCTTCTCTTAAAAGTATTGCAAAACAGTTATTAAGGGATTGGACCAGTGCTAAAACCTGTATTTTGCCTTATTTCACATAATTCTTTCTTCTGTGAGGGCAGCCTTTGAAATTAACTGAATAAAATAAAAAATAGTATATTCAGATTAATAAGAATTGCACTTTAATGCCCCATATTGCTTTCACATGAAAATCAATTACTTAGTACAACACATTATGGGTGTCACTTTAATATCGCTATTATTTGCTGAAAACAGCAATAACAGTTGCAACAGAAGTAGAATTAATAGTCATAGCAGTAATAAGATCAATGACACTGCCTTTATGGAGTATTTTAAAAGATGGGCAGTGCATTTTTGAATAAATATCTCATTAATTATTTTCTGTTTTATCTCCTGAGGTCGAGCTCAAGTCTGGACTGGTCTTTTTGGGGTACAAAGCCTATTGCAGAAGCCCAGCATAGATCTTTCTAAAGGTCTTTCTAATAACGGGATATAGCAAAGCCCTATGTGCTGTCAATAACAACATTATTCCTATTGAAGGAGGAATAATTAAAGAGCATACAAAGTGGGTGGAAGAGGTTTGGCAGTCCTCCAAAGTAGCAGCTTCTCCTGCTGGGCTGCATTACAAAGACTGCACAAAGCTGCACAAAAGGTCAACGTGAGCAATGGAAATGAATATTTTTTGAATATTTTTCCTATAGACATATGAAAACTTACTATTCTCTTCTTGTCCAGGCCAGTAAGCTAAAGAAAAGCATTTGTTCCAAAACCTCCAAGACTGATCTGATCGAAAAATTGCTTAATTTAAAAGGAGCAGTTCCAACTTCCGATGCCAGCATTACCCCCACATGAGCTTTGGTCTGTGCAATATTTTCAAATACAGTGACAAACACCTCTCCTGCTACTGAATGAAGAGCATAACCACAGATTTACTCAAGATGTTAACAAAACCATATTCTAAAAGTCATTCACATCACATAAAAGTTAAATGTACAATAAAATACACTTATCACCTTCTTAATTAGAAAATGTGTTAAAATAACCCCCCAAATCGACAGACACCCCTTTCTTCTAGTGTTGGTAGGCAATTCAAAATATTGTTGTGGTTTGGATTTTGATCTAATTTACGCCACTATAATCCGTGTTAATTTAAACCAATGTAGCTAAACTGATATAAAAAGAAGTAAAATTAGAAGCTAAGCAATAATTGGATTGCTTGTCCTGTATTGTCTGACATCTATTAGAAGAAACCCGCTTAAAAAAATAAAGCTTCTTTAAAACGCTGTGCTCTCTTTTGACAATATAAACAAAAAAACCTCAAATTTAATTATTTCAAATCTTATTTTGCTAGCTCTTTCATTCTTTCAAGATGTGAAGGAGAAGGGAGGAAGAAAAGGAAAATGAGATAAAAGTACTTCTAGTACCTCATTTATTCAATGACTACTTGCAAAAATATATTTTTTTCCAGATAAGTTTACCTACAGTTCTGTAATTTGACATCAAGAAATAGTTTACCATGATTAATTCTTACTTCACATTTAAATACAACAACGACTTTTTTTCTACAAATTATTTGTAGTATTTGACAAATATTCTGTATCAAAGTCGTCATTCTTACCTTAAAAGCTTGAAAGGTTATTAAAACTTTATGCATATTTTTGTAATTATATATTATGTAATAAATATTTTTAAAGCAGTTATAACTATTTATATATAATTTTTGCTCTCTTTTCAATAGCACTGCTCAGTCTCTTTTCCACCAGTTGTACATTTTGTTTCTCTTGCCACTAGGGACACTTGCTTTATGCCAAGTATAACTGACTCGAAGGTTTTCTTGGTTTTATTGTTTTGACTTGTAACAGGATTGTTCCTATCTATCCTACTTTAAATGCACAGATCTGTTTGTGGGCTACGGAAGGAAATAATTAGCAAGTTTTCAAATGCCAATGTGAGTAAATAATCTCTGCAGAAGCACTAGCGAGGGCTTTTGCTAGAGGAATATATTCTTTCATTTTCTATTCTCTTTCATCCTAGTAGCTGTTGCTCTGAGAAAAAAAAAAAGTTTCCAGGCAATAAAAAGGACGTAAAGTTATTTTCTGCAAATTTTGCAGTTCTAGCAGCCTTTTCTTTTAAGCATCTCTTCTTAAATGGTTGTATAAGCATTTTGTGATTACACAAAATGCCAAGCAGTTTTAGCACGTGCGGCTACGTACCCTTGCACCAGGTCCTCTGCCAGCTGCGTCCTTTGCACGTGTGCCCTTAACACTGTTAAGGGCAGCAAGAAGCCTCTAAATAGTAAATGGAGAGGCATAAAACTGAGGAAATATTAAAAATAAAATTGCTGAAAAGGTGGAAGGAGAAATATTTTTGTTTTTAAATAAGGTATATTGCTGTCCCCAGCAGATGGGCAGCCCTGTCCAGTGCTCTTGCTTATACATCCGCTTTGTTCCTATACATCAGCTACCTCTTCTTCCCCCTTCTCGAAGCAGGTTTCACACATCTCCCCTGAGCCTCAAGGCCCAAAATAACACCAGACCTCCCATGTAAAATCAATTTTATTCTTTTTGAGAATTCCCCTCCCTTCTGTTGTTTCTGTTTCTCTTGCTCTCTGAGGCAACTTTGCAATTCAGTACTACCTGCAGGATGAGTTGGGTAATGCTTAGGGGATGCATTTTATTTTCAGTATAATCAAAGAGGGAGAAGAGGTGGGTCTGGACCAGGCTGGCCTGTGACCACAGTGGCTCCTTCAGAAGCAATGCTGGAGCTGCTCAAAAGCGTCCTTTAAAAGCAAGGAGAGAAGAGCTTAAGCCCTGCCCCAGGCACCACCTCAGAGCATCACACGCAGAATAAGATTTTGCCTTTTATGCCGCTGTACAACAAGGGTAGATGGAGAATCTCAGATCAACTCTGTGCTGCTAAGAAAAAGTATTTGAATTGTATCATTGTGATCAGGTGCAATGTACTCAAAAAACAGAGGCAATCAGAATTCACTCGAACTGATCAAGTATGCTTTTAGTTCAGGTTACACAACAGACCAATACAAAGCCCATCTTCTTCTCCAGCTGCATTTATTTAGCAGAAGAATAGAAGAAAAAATGTAACTATTCAGCTCTATTAAAAAAAAAATGAGAGAAATTGTAAGAAAGAAACTTTTAAACACTCACCCTTATCTCCTAAGTGCTCTCAAATTAATTCTGAACTGAGGTCAAACATACCTTAGTGCAAGCTAACAGCCTTGACAGAGATCTGCATGGTTTAAGGGAAAAAAGGAACTCTCTGGACTCTGCTACTTCACTATAAAGCAGGGTTTGAAGCCTTTTAAAATAAGCAACTTCCTGTATCCAACACTGGGATGCTCTATTTCTTGTCCAGATAGAAACCAAATCATTTATTTATGCAAAATGACTTTAAAAGATTGCCCCCTCGCCAAAACACTCAGGAGAGTAGAGATCTTTCTAAGTCCTGGCAGAGGCCTCCTCTTCCCTCAAAAGACGGCGCCAGTTTGGTGGGTCTCACCCGGCAGCTTGACCAATTCCAGCCCATGGCTCAGGCTGAGAAAAAGTGAAAAATTTCTTATACATTTGCTGCATTATACAGTCTTAAAACAGTGCGTGCAAGCTTTTTTAAAAATTACTGCTCCAAGCATACGGGAGTTTTTCTCTCTTATTAAGAAAAAAATGAATTGAGAGTGAGCTTTAAGAATATGTGAAACCTTTGCCTTTCTTTTTGCCCTGTGTCCCTACACACTATTCATCTACAGCACAATAATCTTCCTCTTGTAAACTTGCCTTTCCGGTCCTTGGAGGAAACCTCCAAGATGAGGCATCTGACAACTGGACCGATTTATTTGCTAACTGATAAACTCAGCACTATTACCAGATATTTCAAGATTTCATCTCCATAAACTAAGCTTGCAAAAACACATTAGTCTATTTTCTGCATCAGCCAATGACCTTCCACTCTGCATCTCCCCACGACACAGCCGGCTCACTGCAGACACAACAGTGAGGGAACTCCATTGAACAAGCTCCACGAGATCAATCCTAAAGTCTACGTCATAACAAAATTCATAACAGGGAAGGAGACTTACAGAGATTTGAAATGATAACAACGTAAGTAGGAACTAGGAGAAGGAAAAGAGGTCAAAGGAGAAACGGAGAATGATTGAGCGCCAGGTTGAAAGAAAAAACGTGGCTGTGAAAGCTGGCATTTCTCAGTACACAGACAAGACAGAGCAGAAGACAGAAAATGACTTTCAGCCGAACAGGAAGAAGGGCAGGTTCCTGTACTGAGAGAGTCAGAACAGCTCCTTATTATAATTTTACAGACCTAAATTTATTTAGTGTACAAAAAACAGGATGTTCTGGTCAGTTGGACATGTAGTGCAAACATATATTTCTCTGCCTTGCAGCCAGATTTCAGACAGCCATTCTCTTCCCTAGGTGCTATAAAATACAGAACAAGTCTTTTTGATTTAATTTTAAATATACTTAAATTAATGAAACAAGATTGCTATGATAACTTCTGTTTGTCATGTATACATGACCAATATATGTCTAAATCTTTAGCAAGCAGAGGTATAAGGACGCCAAGTTAAAACAAATGAGTTTACGTGAAAAGAGCAATATTTAACATCACCGTTCGGTGAACATTAGTTACAATGCTTGCTGATTGCTCTCTGGACTGTGTACTAGACACACACAGGAAAAGACTTCAAGGAGAAAAGTGAAACATAGGTGGAAAAGGTAAATATTACTGACAATCAGCTTTTGTTCTTTTTTTTTAGTTGATTGCTTTTTCATTTCCTCCTGACATTTGTGTTTTCAATCTAATCCTTCTGTGTGAAATCTTTGTCCTGTTTCTTTCCTCAATTCTCTTTTTTTTTCCCCTTGGTCTTTCCTGCTAGTGCTCCCTGCTCCCATCCTTTCCTATTTTTAGGCACCCTATTCCTGTGCCGTTCTTAACCATCATTTGGACTCAGCAAGATAGCAAAACTGTCTCACACAGGAAAAGTGCTGAAAGGAAAGGAACATTTTTCTCCCCTTGCCAGTCTTTCTAAGTGAATCCAAAGCTCTTCTAAATGAAAAGACATTTAGATATTTGCTGAAGTCTGCTAGTTCAATACTGAAAATTTTCATCCATCTCCTACTTAGGCAGTAACACTGTTCAGAACTCAGAATTATTCCCTGGGACTCTGGTTGTGTCACACTGGAGAAAGCGCTGCTAATAGTGTTTTCTAGAACTTATATACATAAACAACTGCTTGTATCCAGTATATATAGGATATTCATGGGTGCTTAAGATGAGGCTGACTTTTTCGGTGCATATTCTTACTGCTTCCTATTGCAGATAAAAATTCAAAAAAATACAAACATGAATGCAAAAAGTTTGGTTCCTCTTGGTATTGGCCTGACTACATTGGGATCTAGTACAGTTGTGCATTGGATTAAAACTGGCAAAACAGGAGGTCATCACAAAAAAAGCAGGACTTCAGAGGCTATAATATAGTAATGGTAACATCAGCCATGTCTTGATGCAATGCAATCAATATGCAGTTCAAAACCAAAACATATTTCTCTAACAAAAGCTTTCATAAATCCACCTCAAAGTAGGTTCAGGAGATGAAGAGTGCCTAGGTATTTCATGCCAATTTGCACTACATCATATGGAAGAAGCGAAGCATCTGAATCACCCTTCCATCCATCTCAAAACTGTATTCTGCATAGAAGGTTTCCAGCTGGTTAAGGAAGTCAAGGTCTGATAGGACTGTCTAATACCAATTACTTTCATATTCCTCAAAAGTTTGCCTTATAAAGGTTTTCATTTTTAATATTTGTATCACTCCAAATACCCAGGGTTTTGAAAGTATTGGAATGTGTTTTGCATATGTACTGAATTAACAGACTGAAAACAAGTTTCTTTTCTCAGAGTTCACAACACAAGACAAAGCAGATGGGATGAAACAAGCCACTAGACAGGAAATGGAGCTAGGAAAGTACAAGCTCTTTAGCATATCCTAGCTTAACAATTAATATTTTTTCTACCTATTTTCAGATAATCTAATATCTTCTGTATAGCAACTTATTTGGAGAAGTAGGTCACATTTTATACACGGTGATTTTGTTATACATCAAAGACTGGAGAGAACTATATTTACACAGGATGCAAATATTTAGGTACTCTAACATGGCAAGATAATTGTCTTTAAAAAAGTGTTCTTCATGCTGGCATCTCAGTATTTATAATAAAATATACATGAACGATGTGGACTATTTTACTTTCAGAAGTTTACAGTTTATCTCTGAGATTAAGGAACAATAAACACATTTCAAAGAAAATAAAGGCAAGAATTATTGCTGCTCTCTTCCAAAAAACAAAGCGATTTAAAGTTCGGAGGTGTTTATAAAATAATCAATGGTCATTCTTATGTGTAGATGTCTCTTGGCTAATAATAAACCAACTCCAACAGGCTATCTGTGTGAAATTAAGTGAAGATTATTTATAATGTTATCTATTTACATGACAGGCACAAAAAGACAAGAAGTCTCTAAAATGCTCAAAGGAAACTGGAATGACAAAACAAAAATAAAACACGTAACACAACATTCAGAAAAGGTTTGCAAAATATCTTTATCTTGCATGTACAACAAATACGTATCCTTTGTGTTAGACTTCCCACACCTTTGATAAAACATCTCTGAGGAGGAATCACCACAGCTTCACAGTTCTCTCCAGGCAGTGCTTAGCTGGGTCCTGGAAGTAACGTGTGGGTGATCCTGAAGGCCCTCACCTGCTGCAAACTGACCTCCGCTAGTTCTGCTGGCGCCCGCGTTCAGTCTGTCACAGCCGAAACGCAGCTGCCGCGAGGACGGGAAACCTGTGAGGACAGAAACCCCCCGCCTGCGCTCCTGCTGGATCCCACTGCTAACCCAGGAGGCAGCCAGCACCCTCCTCACCTCCTCTGCTCCTTGCTCTATCTCCCTCTGATGGGGACACCAGTAGTAATGGCTTTAGCTCCAGCCACATCATTATTTGTTCTATTAAAAAAAAAAAAAAAAAAAAAAGGTTTTCAACTTTGACCTGCAGGAAATGTCTATTCTGAAAGTTTAATTACAGAAAAAAAAGGAAACAATGTGTTGCCAAAGCCATACAGAAATGCTAATTAGACATTTCTCTTTTTGGCATATATAATGCTGGCTTTTTCTCAAAACAAGCCTTCTTTCACTGTCCCACATGCACGCTGGATGGGAGCTTTTCCAGTTTTGACAGTCTATTTATAGACAAAAATTGCATTTTCATTTTCTGAAGCTTGCAGAGAAGGGAATATTATCCCAAATCAAGTAAAATTTGTTTAGATGTCCTTAAGCAATAAGAACCATTGAATAAGTAGAAGCTGAAAATATGAGGTTCCTCCAGTTCTGCTAGGAGAGGAGCTCTGCCTCTGCAGAGGAGCAGGGCACCTGCCTCTTGGCATATTTTTAAAATTAATTCTACTAGGTGCCATAGTTCCTTCTTGCAAAATACATTTGTTTTTCTTGTTTCAGGATAGGAATTGCCAGCTTCGGTAGCACACCGGATCTTGAGTTTAATTGACACTTGTGTGAAAAATACAATTATATGGGGCTGTTAAAAATAAAGTAGCAGGAACAGTCATGTTTATTCCTCATGCACACAGAAGCTTGCATCCAATTCTGTTAAAATGTGAAGACATTATGGACAGACATTGACAGAAGTATTTTCAGGTCTTTAGCAAATCCATATTATCCCTATATCACGAAAGCATAGCAAGAATGAAAAACAAATGTATACAAGCAGACTAACATCTCTTCTGGAAAAGGACTGTAACAAAGTTTTCTTCTTTATCCCACTGATTTTACCTTGAAGTGGCAAGAAGCACCCTGTTCATCTTAAATGGTAACTGCAGGAAATACAGTCTCTGTGATATCTTGATAGATTCATCATCTCTCTAACCCCAGAAAAAAATCATGCAATACACACACTGAGAAGAATAAAAGGGGAATGAAGAACCCACATAAAAAAGCTACTGAAGTTGAAGAGTGCTTAAAAGGCTTTGTAAAATTTCCTTTATTTCCCCTCCCTTTTTCCTTCTAGCAGTTGCAGCCCAAGGAAGAGGGCAGGACCTTCACAAAATGAGCGACCTCGTAACTGGTAAAGCCCTTTACAAAGATACAACCTCTCGCTCATAATGAAGGTGCCTGAGGGAAAGATGAACTGCACTTTCCTTCCAACTCCCAGGACACAGAGGAGGCTTCTTCCCAGCCACCAGAGGAAGCTGAACTTCCTGGACTCTGAGACTGGAAACCTGGACCTGAAAATAGAAACTCAGTCTCATACTCTTCCCTGTATTAAAAACCATAGGAGAAAAAAAAAGTCATTATTTTTATTTAAAGATATTTAAGATACAAAGATGAATGAAGTAACTGAATCAAGCTTACATACATACTCATATATAGAAAGAAATATTAAAAAAATGGAATATAATTTGGGATTTGCTTTAAACACTTTACTCTCAGGTTAGATTTGCAACCTGGGAGTTGCCTGGGAAACACAGCGGGTTTGCCTCTTGTCTCTCCAAAGCTAGAGCCTGTAATTTGGAATGAATTTTGTGTTTGTTTTCCCTTGAACCAGGAATCTAAAATGAACCAAAAGGAGTTGAGAAGTAAAACTGAAGAAAGTTTAACCTGAGACCCTGAGACCTGAAATGGTTTTTTTTTTCCAGAGTGTAACATATTGGCTAATATCTATCACTAATATCGGTTAGAGAGAAGACCAGATACAGTTACTGCGGCTAATAGCAAGTCTTAATTGCTGCCATAGAGATATCCCTTTAGGGAAGAGAAAATTCCCTGTTTCCCCCTGCTGATGGCTGAAAAGTCTCCACAGTTGCAGAATAACAACACTACGTAGCACTATGCAGTTACTGGGTTTCAAGTCTAATGGCAATATGAGCTGGACAGGATCCAGGCACAGAGGGATCCCTGCTGTGCCGGGGGCCTCACGTGGAAGATGATGGCAAATCTCTCCTGGACTGGGCAGCAGAGGAAGCCGCAGCGCAAGCCAAACGCATTTCATGACTCCTCCTCCTTCCCCGCCACTTCCCCAGCCCCAGCAAAGCCGGGCGCTTCCCCCCTTGACTTCCCTCACCAGCTGCTTTCGAGGTTGGCAGCTCAACCACAGAGCAGCACATCTGCATCCTTAATGTCCATCCCTGACATCACGGCAGTATTTCAGAGCAAGTTTGTCTACTGAAACACTAGACTGAAATCTTGATATATCTTGTCATGTTGGCAAAAGCCCATAGGAAGGAATTAATTCAAATATAGCTGCAAACTACTGGAAGAAGACAAGGCCTGAAGAGCTTTGGACTTTATTTTTAGAGACAGTTGTAGCAGCATCAGAACCAAAATGAAGTTCCAACAAACTTCCATTAAGCAATGAAAACTTAACACATTCAGCCATCCCAACTATGCAACATTTTTTTTCATCTCTTCACTGTATACAAACATGGGCTCACACAGAACTTGGCTGACAAAAAGAGTAAGGCTGAAAAAAAACACAATGTGGAAGATGTCACAGACTGAAGCTGCCAGTGCAAGGCTTGCCTCATGCAGTAAATGAACATGAAACCATACACCATCCCAGCTCCTCCCTACTCTGTCCTCATGCTCCGGGCCTTTTAACCAGAGCAGCTAAGATTCCTCTATCCCACCTCAAGTCAGTTGCACTTTCAGAATACCAGTTTTATCATACTCTTCCCTCTAGCCATCATGTGATCCCCTTACCAGTTCTTTCCTAATTTGTCCCACCAAAGTTCTCTTTCCCCTTGCAGGGCATGAAGGCCTCCTGCCTGGTGACAGCAGAGAACTGCACTAGAAAGTTGCAGCAGATCCACACGAGGAACCAGACCCCCAATTCTACACGAGGCACATTTTACATCCAAAGTCTCACCTCTGAAGCAAGTGGGTATAGACTCCAAACAAAGCCACATACTGCTTGATGTGAAACCCGCAGTCTTCTCTGAGACATTTCCCATGCAGTGCTCATTTAACTAGAAAGGAGTCCACTGGCAGACTCTACTGAATGGTGCATTTTTTTTTCATGTATTTATTATTTGTTCTGTAGTTTGCCAAAAAGGAAAAAAAAAGGAAAAAAAAAAACAAACAAAACAAAACTAGCTGGTACTCCCAGAGCTGAGAGTGGTCTGGAAGAGCAAAGAAGAAAAAGCAGTTTTCATTTCATAAATATTGGCAACAATAGGTCCAGGATGACAAGTGATCTCAAAAAAGTAGTAAAATTTTGCTAAGACACACAGAAACCTCCAACTTATTTTCTATTGGAACATTTACATGCTTGAAAGGAACTAGGTCAATATTATCTTACAATTCCAGTTCCATTTTATTCTCAAATATGTCTGTCATTGGTAATGTGTCTCCTTTTGTGTTCCTGTCAAGCCTCCCCTTCTGGCCTTATCAGAAAATCCCTCTTTTTCCACTCTTCAGTTTAATCACTTTTTCCTCTGTCACTCACACCTTCTTGCTCACTCTCTAGTAGCCCTCAGACATCAGCAGCAACCCTCTTCTTCCACTTATTCTTGAGGGCCCTCAACAAAAATTAAACACAAGGAGAACAGATTATGGATTTATGATTTTCCCACTGTTATCTCTGTTTATTAGATTTGAGAAAGCGTTTGCTAAAAGCTCATACATCATGGCAAAAGCTCATATGTAAATGTTCCAATAAAACCTCAGCTAGAATATTTATATCAAAGCTCTGATGCTCCAATAGACTTTACTTTTATACTCTAAATAGCAATATTGATTATCAAACAGTTTCAATTCATAAGCCTAGTAAGACTGAACCAAGATTGCTCTTTACTAAGTGTATGTTTTTCATCTCTCTGGAAAGTGATGATTTTTCAAGAGATGTATACAATCTGTCCCTCAGGTCCCCAAACTCTCAGTGATTACATACTTGCAGTAACTTACTCCATAATCACTGTGTTTTCATGCAGAAAATCTGAAAATGACATTCATTTGCTCCAGTGCTGGTGGTGAAACCTTATTTGAAGTTACATGTGAAGGGGCAGAGGAGACAGAAAAATATCACATGCAGACACAGCTTTCACCACTCAAATATTCCCAGGGAGGTAGTTTGCAATAGGGGTTTATGACAAATTTTATCACTTGAGGGAGACAGTTCCCTCCTATATTCTATTACATCATACATAATTTTAATAACCAGTTTTGAAACAAAATGATGAATATTTTTTTCAGACATTTTGTGAAATGTAGCACATTTATAGAGTTCCAAATAATTAAGAAAAAATCCATATCCCAATTCAGGATTTAAACATGTCAATTGCCTCAAGCAGTTATGAAAACCAAGTTGCTTATATTTTTGTTGGAAAAATGTAAATACCATCATCCAAGTATTGCTCGGTCCATTTATTTCCGCTTTTCAGGAAAAGCAAAGAGTCTAGTTGATGAAAACTTTCTAAGTTACAAGAAAAGTAAAAAAAGAGGAAACACCTTCTCTAATGAAATTTCAAACAATGTGCCACTCTGCCCTACATAAGGTTTTAAATGGAGATCTTCTCAGTTAAGTTGTTTCCAGATTATAAAATGAACTTGTCTTTTTGTGTGTATTTTTTATTTCATTCACACTTTGGCCATGTAGTTCTTAAAACTATCCCAGTTCGCAAACTTATTGGAGAGTACTTAAACATAGCCTTAATCTGGTGTGGTTACACATTCAAAAGGATTGGTGGATTGGCAACTGGCTGCATGGCAGAGCTCAGAGGGTGGTGATCAGTGGTGCGGAGTCTAGTTGGAGGCCTCTGTTGAGTGGTCCCCCAGGGGTCAGTCCTTGGTCCAGTCTGTTCAACTTGTTCATCAATGACCTGGATGAAGGCACAGAGTGCTCCCTCAGCAAATTTGCAGATGATACGAAGC
>JAWLRI010000140.1:2473-30756 GCA_034781795.1 Crypturellus tataupa | reverse complement strand
ACAATCTATTATTTAAAAAAAAAAAAAAAAAAAAAAAAAAAAACTTTCCAAGGCTTTTTAATTGAAAATATGTCAAATCATTAACCAGCTTAAGATATGATTTTTTTCCTCCTTTTTCTCTCTCCTAGCAGTACATTGTAGACTTAAAGATAAGATCACCTCAAGCTGAGCTCTAAATCTGTAAATTCTCTGCTTTTCTGGTCAGGGAGTTATCTAAACTGATGACTCTAAATGTCAGTTTAATGTTAACAGTTTAATGCAAATGTTACAGTTTATACCTAAGTGCTCCAGTTATCTTGTGACTTAAGACCTAAAATGATTCAGTAACAAGACACCCAATGTACCATAAATACATGATCTCTACTTTCTTGAATCAAGCAGCAGCAAGAGCCCTCCTGCCCTATATTCAGCCCAATAATGTGCACATTTCCATCACAAAATTCAAAAATAAACTTGCCAAACTCCTCATAGCTAGCCATTCCAGGGTTCTGCACTGCACTTAATAGCAGCAATAACTCATTTCCTTCCTTTCTATAATAACAGTTTTTCATACATAGTCACTTAAAGTTCACCTTTAAATCCACTAATACACAGCACAAATCACACAACACAAGTCAGGAGGAAAGAGTCTTTGCTTTTTAGTGAAAGAGTAACTCTATTTTCAGAAGAGGTTCAGAACAACTAAAGCTATTTTAGACAGCCTTTAAAAGCACCAAACATTTGAGGGAAAAGATACATTCCTTCTACTTAGCCACACAGTAAGCATCAGCTATCTGTGAGCAGTATCTTGAACTTTGCTAAGAGAAGAAAAAAAAAAAATTAGTGTCCCTTTATCTTTGAATTTTCCAGTGCAATACATTTTCCAACACAGAAAAATAACCCTTGTGCAACAAATATCATTCATATTTGCAAATAAGGCTCATGCATATCCTTAAATAAGGTTTATTAGTTGTAGCTGTATCCAATTTTATTTGCAAGCTTTCAGGGATTAGTATTCCATGCCTGACACTGTAAAATTGATTCACTAGATAATATGCAAACACCTCTACAACAAAGATGCCTCTGAAAGGCAGAACTCAGGATAGAGGAGAATCCAGGCACCTAGTAAGTGGCACGTCAGAAAGAATTTCAATCAACAGTTCCCTTTCTTCCTCAGTAAGCAGTTGTAATATGTAGTAATACAATCATCATTTAATAATTCATAAAATGACACCAATTGTAGGATTTAAACCTGATCCTTACAAGAAAATTCATTGATGCTGTAAACGTATTATAAGTTTCAACAAAAATGACACAATGGATGAACATACTCTGTTCCCTAGCAGGCAACAACATCAAAACTGAAAAGAAGGAAAAAATAGAGAATTACTTTCAAGGGAGGAAGAAAAAAGTTTTACAGCATACATAACAATTTTGATTTTAGCTGCTTAAGAAACAGCTGTTTGAGCCAAGATGTCATCTCATAACCTTATGATCAAGTGAGGTGAATTTTCAGCTGGTTGGGGGCAGGGAGCACTAGCAGGTGCCTAAATGCCAGCATTTCTCACCACTTCACTTCTGGGCAGGGCTGCCCAATATAGCAGGGGAATCACAGAAAAATCTGTGCCCGTCTGGAGTGGTAGCTAGAGCCATAGCAGCTGCCATCAGGAACAGCAGTAGACCTTGGCCTTCACATGCCAGGAACCAGCAGCTAGTTCATTGCGAGTCTTCTTACTGCCTTCATTCTAGATGGCAAAAAACCATTTCACTGCACATATATTATGCAAGCAATTTAGCACAGAAGTTTGAAGGCAGGTGCAGAAATAGCTGGAAAGCAATTTTCAACATGGTAATAAGTGTGGAAGCGGACAGAAAGCATAGGGATTTGGAAAAGCAGGAAGATTGCAGCATGCTAAAGCTGTGGCTCCACAGGAATCTTGTTTCTGGAGGCCTAAAGCTAGATTAAACACTATCCTTTGGCAACATACTTCAAAACACTGATGCAGTACAGACTCACTCAACTGCGAGTATGGTCTAGCTCTACAAATTTCCTTTAGTCTTGTAAGCCCAGTGCAGCTTCAGAAGCTCAGCCTGGATTTGGTGATCAATTCACCTATTAACAGAAACTCATAGTTTGAACAGGGGTTTTATTAAAGGAGGGGTTCCTCTCAGAGGAATTATGTGGAGAAGCCACCACTAAATTACTCAAGTGCAGGCCTCATACACACTTCAGAATTACTCCTCGCTTATTTTCATTAATTTTTCTTTCACATTTTGATTACAACTTGCTACTCACCTGGCATTTTTGTTTTAAAACTGCTTATATACGCCCCCCCCACTGTCACCTGCTGCTTGGCACCCCTTGCCATCCCTTTGGAGCAAGAAGTGTTCCCCTCCTCACCAGCAGCACCTAGAACACTACAGGAGTAACTGAAATACATATTAATAAAGACAACATTAATAACAACCTAACCTACCTTCTCCTAGGTGTCATTCAGAATCGGTTCACCCATCTAATATTAGCACTTCACTAACATCCACCAATGAGCTGCCAAACTATTTAACTTAAAAATTGACAAACGTGCCCTCGGCTGCACATATTTGAGTAGTAACGAAAAAGAAATCTGGAAAGCAGGCCATATGCTGTCTACATGCATTTTATGTGTGCAGAGGCACAAGGGATCACTATGTGCATTATCAGCCTGTAAGCACCTCGCACACCCAGGAAAGTTTTGGCCAGGAAAAGCAGCAGCACATAAGAGCAGTTATCTGTACTCACAGGTAAGAGATTTGAAAAAAGAAGACAACATCAAAAGAGCCTGGAACTTTCAAAATAATCAATAACAAGTAACGTTACAGAGATTTCTACCTCTTGCTATAACCAAAGAAATAACTAGGGTGATACACTTTTGAATTACCAGCCAGAGAGTGCAAGAAACTACTGTGCAGTAATAAAACTTCTAACTGTATACAGCAATGAAATAACAACACAGTCACCCACTAGAGGCTCAGTGCCCAAGGAAATTTATTTTCCTTAGAAAAATACAGTAGATTTTTTTTTTTAACTTGAGAGCTTACTACTACCCCTAGTATCTCTATGCAACATAAAGGCCCAGTTCAGGGGAGAAAGACAACACACTCTATATTAAAAGAGTATTTTAATGCAGGTAAATTAAGTACCTTACATTTGAAGGGAGCAGTCTCTACAACTGGCTGTCATATAAGACAAACAGTATCTACAAGTTCAAAAAGAAAATCAAAAAAAATCACAGACAACAGCCACATAAGATTAAAAAATACAGACAAGAACTTACTTTCCAATATCTCTAAAACAGCAATTCAAAGACACTAACAAAGACCAACCTAAGATAACCAATTAACCAATTACTTTTCCTAAACACCCCTTCCCTAGCACTAAATACTGACAAACACTATGATAAGGGACCCCTAAACACCCCTTCCCAGCACTAAATGCTGACAAACACTATGATAAGGGACCCCTTGGCCCAGCTCAGCTGCACATTCCAAAGTCCTAATGTTAGTAATTTGTTTCACCTGACAAATTAACTTCTGTTGCAAACATGAAAATGCAATCACTAGTAGTTATTAATAAAAGCAATCATATACTTATCAGGGGGCACGTTAACTCAGCCAATACTTCAAAACAAAATGACAGAGTTAATTAATATGAGAAAAAAAGAATTTTTCTTTATGATAATGCCCTAGCTTTAGAAAACCTAAGACTCTCATTCCAGATTGTGTAATACCTCGTGTATCGCTTAATGGGTTTGTTGGCTAATGAAGGGGAGGAACTTTCAAAGTCTGGATACGCACTAAACACTCATGCCCCTAAAATGCAATGGAAACACACCATCTCTCAAAATATTTCTTATTCTTTTTTCCTGGCTCTACATGTAACTAATCTCATTATACTATTTTCAGGTATAATCTAACTAACTCTGGTAGAATTTTCAAGTCCTGACCTTATGAGATGGGAAAGACACATTAAATATCCATTATTCTTCTAGACAAGCACCTAGAGGAAAGTAGGACCCGGTAACATGAATGGAGTAGATTTTATTTCATTGTTCCAGATATACAAGAAGCTTTTGTAGAGCATGAATTTTAACATGGAGCCATAGCAGAAAAATATATTAGAAATTAGAAATAAAATAGCAGATCATAAGATCAAGCAGATCAAGCAGAAATAAAATAGCAGATCATAAGATCAAGCAGATCATAATTGAAATTAGACCATGTCAGAAAGTTTCTCATAAAACAGGATCTGTCACTGAGCTGGTAGGTTTGTCCTTGGCCCTGCAGTCTTTCACACCAGTATATCTCCCTGGAGAAAACGTTCTTCTCTTTCATTTGAACAAGATATACAGAGAATGAGATTCAAAGAAAAACAGCAAATATTTGATAATTCCCCAAAGCTATCTATCTGGAATATGACTTAGTCATTACTAGTTTTAGAATCAGGATTATCAAAATATAGAATATGGTATTTGATTCCAACATTTCTGAATTCACAACTGAAAAATGAAAATGCAATGACATTTGAGTCTTGCTTGCTCTAATGAACAAAAGTGGTTTATTACAGTCCTATGCCACCTGGTTAGCAATTAGCAATTAAAAATTATCAGAAGTCACTGAGAAGTCCCTATGACTATGATGAAGAACACAAACATGCATAATATACATAATTAGACTTACAAAAGTTGAAATCAGCAGAATCATTAAGTCATGCAACATTTGAAACCAATGGACAAGAAAACTACTCAACCCCCAGCTTGCCCATGAAGTCAGGCACACAGGCACATGGCAGCTCATGCACACACTGCAAGTGTTTTGCAAGAAACCACGCTTAAGTCCACCCCTGCACTGAAATAAGAAGAATACACCCATGTGTTCCAACTACTTCAAGTGTTTCAATACACTGCCAAAAGACAGCATAGCACAGCAAACAGGCCAATACCCCTTTGAATTCAATAGATAGTCCTCATATACATACAGCCAATTATTACAAATTATCTACAATGTATTAGTGGCTTTTAAGCATTCCTTTTCATTATTTGTTTTCTCTTTTATAGGTACTAATTTATCTCCACATTCTACTTCCTTTTGTGTGTTCTTGCCTTTCAGCAATACTTGGTTAAATTCATCCATCAACATAGCTTACCTATGAGACGATATTATGCTATTAGGATAATCATGCAGCACTACTGCCAATGTAATTGGTGGATCCCTTTAAAGCTAATCTGCTTTTTTGTCTGAATCTTTTTGACATGCAACATATAAGAAACTCTTCAAGGCATCAATATATATTGAATTATTGAAAAACACTTCCAAATCCTGGCAAAGTTTAAGGAAAATGATTTATAAAAGGCTAAGTGCTTTGCTGCTTTCATTTCTGCAATGCAAAATGAGTTTCCTCAGCAGACTTTTGTCATTTAAACATAAAGACCTGCAGAAGAGTCTTATTTTCTGAGGTCCCAGCATTAGCTGCATATGTAGTCGCCTTTCCTCAAAGAGCAACATTTCTTACCTGAAAAAAAAAGAAACCCATAGCATTAGTACTTAGATGAGTAACAAAGGCTAAGAAAAAAGAAATAATCCTAACCTTATTCCTGCTGGATAGAAGGGAAAGCTTTTACAGTACGAGAGGAGTCAAGCAGTGAACAAGCTGCCCGGGCGGGTGTCGTGCCAGAGCCGGCCAGAAGCAGCCGGCGACCCAGCGGAGCTGCCCGCTCTGATCCCTGCTCAGCGGGCGCCAGGGCGAGGGGGCCTCGCGAGTCCCTGACAGCCTGCGTCATCCTCCGATCCCACGACCAGTAACCAGGAAAAGAAGAAACAATGCTTTCTTTTTAGTAATCTTTTATGCCTGTTCTATTTTCACCAGAATTTCAGCAGATAGTTTGTGTTCTTATTTTCAGCAAATTTAAGAGCGAATGGACACAATGTCTACAGCTCAATTAGAGATACTAGTAGGATATTTAACATATTCTGCTGTTTCCATATTTCACTGCCTCGGTGAGAGCAATATGCTTGGAGGAAATCTGTTTATCTGCTTGACGCCAAAAGTTAGGAGGTAGGCTGCAATATCGAACATAACCTGGCAATGACAGAATCCTCCTGATAATGTCAAGACCTGTAGAAAGCACAGGAATTATGCTAGTAGCCATCAATCTGGAACAAATCCAAAATAATCTAAATCGATCGTCCTTTCATAGTTGCAGTAACTCTATTGTAATACCTGCCTAAATAAAAGCTTAATCTAGCGCTCACTGCACACTGAAGGCTTGTCCTTCACAGCTTTAACATGTCCCAGCTGCTCTAGCACTCCAGTGGCGATGCTGAGCTGCAGGCTGAGGACTCACCTCCCCTCAGCCCAGCTCAGGGCGCACACGCCACCGCCAGCAGCAACCCGTGAAACCGCAAGGTGCCATTCTAAAGGCGCACCACTGCATTGCCCAAGGCTGCACAAGGAAGGGAAAAAAAAGAGCCCTCAATATTTGAACTTTAAAATTGCACACTGTTTCAGTATCCAAGCTGCCACTTCATAAATCCAAAGGGGCTCCGTGATGAGCACCTACGTATAATCACAGCACAAGTCAGAAATATTACAGTAAATATGACAAGATTGATGATAAATGTGATGTTGCGATGCAAGGATTTACAGTCACGATGTGAATACATTATGTATGGTGACAAGTTTCACAATTTATTCATCATTTTAAAATACTATGAAAAATACGGAGGCACTTTAAAAATGAGATGGATGATAGATGAATTACTGAGTAGTCAAATGTACACATTTATTGTGTGCTTTCGTGTGTTTTCACATCTTATTTTTTGCTGCTTCCTTCAGGATTAAAATTTAAAAACTCATTATTTAAAATAATCGTAATTTACTATAAACCTGCAAGGGTGGGGGAAAAGAATGTTATTTTTCTGCCCCACACCAGAAGAACTAGCAAGTTGGTAAAATGCAAACTTACAAAAAACTTCAACTTCACTAGACATATCGAGTCGATGAATTTGAAATTACATTGAAAACAAGTTAGAGCCTGAGTTTTCAAGCTGATGGATGTGAGGTACAGCAGCATTCTCCACACAAAGTGAGCATTCATCAAGTTCTTTGATACTCTGCAACTTAGCTACCTTCAAAGAATGGAAATGTATGCTCTTAACATCTTCTTATAAAATACTGCCATTTAATGCCCGTCATTTTCTGCTCCGAACGTAACAAAAGACACCACAATGGAACGTCTCACCAATGGCTGAACAAACTGAAAAGACCCCAGCCCCGTCTCCAGTAACATCAGGCAGGCAGCAGATCATACTGTACTTTGAAAATTGCAACAAGAATAATAATTGAAGTCAATTGCCAAATCCAAAGTAATGTAATACATGCAAGTATTCTTACTAAAAGGATTCCAGTCATTTTGCCAGTAGACATAGAGGCTTAAAACAAGCTGATAAACTAAAAGCACCTTCCTTAAAACAGGAATAAAGGCCATCAGAGTAAATCATTTTTGATTAGCTGGTCATTTATTATATGCTGACTACTGAAAAATGAATGCTAGCGAATACAAGCTATTCAGAACCTTTATAATTTTATTTTATCATTTATAAATCCATTCACTAAACTAGAGCAAGTTAGCTGAACGACTCTATGGCAAAATTCTTTTTTTATTATTATTTTTATGCAAATATTATTAATTAAATGTATCTTCTGGGTTAAGGTAAGCTTATTTGATCAGCAAAATGGTGAGAAAACATCTTGCCTTTCTTTTCATGACATATGTGTTATTTACATATGCCAACCTATCTAATTTTATCAGTTTTCCTCTTTTTCCTACATATTCTCTGTCTTCCTTAAGTTAATCTGTATTTGTTTATACACAATCTAAAACCTATAGTTTCTAAATTAGGCAAAAATATTTTTCTCTGCTACAATGTGTAAATTAATCTTTGAATTGATTTAACTCTAATAATTATTGTAATTGTACACTTTATTTTCCTTTCATGTTTCTTTCCCAAGGTATTCATATCTTACACTTCTACAAAGTTTGACTCTGCGGCTACTCAGGCATATGTTCCAGTGAATTTCTTGAGTTATGCAGCCAAATAACTGTTGGACAAGAAAGTCAAACGGCTCCCTGTTACTCAAGTGTGCCTGCCTTCCAGCTACCTGGCCGTGTGGAGCTTCTGATGTTCCTGATATTCCAAAAAGCCAATGGTGAAAGTCAGTCAAGATGTGATTTGGAAAAAAAAATGCGTATATTCTCTTACCTAGAAAGACAACTTCAAAACTGTGACTTTCTTGATTCTCTTGTCAATGACAGTCTAACAGACAAAGAATTATGCAAAAGGGAAAATACAAGAGGGTAAGAGATTGAGAAGTAAGATGTATCATTTGTGAAATTCTTTATCATTGTTATTTCTCTAGTGCTAATGAATTGTATGAGAAGATCAAGGAGAAACACAAAAATGCAATAAACTGCAAGAATCATTTCAAAAACTCTGATGTACAGTTATCATAAAAAATGTGTATTGTATGTTGGGGAATTATGTTTGGTTTCAAAATTTCCCACTGTGCTAAAGCACTTCAGAACTATTGACGTTGTTCTGTCTTGATTTATTCTGTTCCAGATTTCTGCCAGAAGGAACAAGGTTATCAAACACTATGATTTGTAAAGCATTTCAATTAGAATCGGAAAGTCCAGTTATTTTCTAATCTACAAGTGTATTCAACAGAATGAAAGAAAGGATCTTGCAATCTTTTTAACTGAAAAGTTCCATTCATTGGTACTATAAAGCCAGTACTGATATGACCACCAAACTCAGGAAGTTCAAGGTCTTTTCTGGATCAGAAATCAGGGTGACACTTCTGTATTGGAAAAGCTAGGAGATAAAATTATTGACAAATAATTACCACAAAACAGTCAGAGAGATTAAAAAAGTCCTTTTCCAACATAGGATAAGAATATTTCTCATGGGCTAGGAACTTGGTGTTTTTTGAACTTGGATACATGCCACCAAAGTCCAGCTTAATATCTTCAACTATGGAAAGAAACACACCAGTTGGCTCAAAAAAAAAAATCTCAAGCAGATGATCAAATTTTCAGCCACCTGGCAAATCACACATTATCATTGCTCATGATAATGAGCCTGTTGATCAGTGGCCCTCTGAAGAAATAGCTTCTTGTTGATCGTGTCAAGGTTGATGCTCTCTCAAAGACATTCTCAGATCTCCCACGACTCCTGTATCTCTGAAAGCAAGCCTGATCATTAGCCCCAATAAGACACCATCCACACTCAAAGTAAGGCGACTCTGAGATCACCTTCTTCTATACCAGGTCAGAATGCATGTAGGAGGAGACTGACCCAGGATTTTGCCTTTTAGTGATAACCCCATGGAAAGAATAATGGGAAGAATAACCTCATGGAGAAAGGAAAATACTTCAAGCTGCCATAAAGAAATTTACTCCAGACTCATGACTCATGGTTAACAGAAACAGGTCTTCTCATTATTTCCTTTCTTGCAATTATCTACTTTTCATTCATCTATGCCAAATAGAGGCCATTAATCAGAACTTCACTCTTATAGAGTGCTTTAATTTCTGACTTCCATAAAAGAGGAACTGTGTTATCAGATCCTTCCTCCTTTCTTTCCTTGATATCCTCCCAGTGTCTCAGGAAGGAACATGTGTTTGGCTTCCTGCTAAAGACAGTGTGTATATGTGAGATATAACACATCTAATTCATACCAATGAACTGGTCAAACTACTTTTTTCCCTCACTCTTCTCCCCTTTTTTTAGAAGTGTGTGTCTAAAATTCATGCTCTAAACAGGCTTCATGGCCATGTGTGTTGTCCTTACTTAGGGCTTTAGCAGAGCTGTCTGGAAGAAGTTGTCCTGGGTGTGAAGGGCAGCTCCTGACCTGCATGAGAGCAAGTTACCTGCAGAGGGACTTGGTCAGTTCTGGGACCTTCTTTTCTGCCTGTATCTATGCGGACAGAAGACTTAGAAAACAGGGCACATGTTAGTTGGGGATGTGGTAAATGACACATACATAGAGGGTAGCAGTTCTGGTTTCAGAGACGTAGGGGTACAGCATAAGGATTGAAAACCTACCGGGTGCCTGCAAAAGCAGAATAAAATAAGAAAATGTGGGGGGTTGTTTTAGAGGCCAGAGCTGGTCCCTGAGATGCAAGGGAATGGTAGTCCACTTCACTTGTTTCATTTGTTCAGAATTTTCACAGTTGTAAATTGTAGGCAATCGTAGACCTAAGCACTATCTGAGTGTACTGCAATAGAGCATATGAAAATGTAATTTTTCAAGGTAATCTTACCAAAGAAACCGACTTCCCTTTAAAGTGGTAAAAATCATTGTTCCAGAAAGTGAGAATAAACTGCTGAAGGAAAGTAATGCAGTCCTAACAAAACTGTAGGATTAGAAAGGCTTTCCTATGTTCAGAGTTTCAATTTGCTCTCCGCTTTTTTGAAGGCCATTCAGCTGCATTTTCTGCTTTCAATGCATTTTGACTAGAAATATAAATCAGTTGACAGAAATAACCTCAAGTGAGCTGAGGCTTGGATTTTATAGCAATATTGATAAAAGCAGTGGGCATTCCTGCCGGAACATTGGCATTTGGCCTGGAAGACAGTATTTTGAAAGATTTCTCAGATTCTTCATACATCTAAAGACATACTGCCACGCTGCAAGTAATAAATATGAAGAGAGGAAAGGAAGAAAGGGTTCTCCCCTTGGAAGCTGCAAAATCACATTTTTTGTTACAGCCTTCCAAGGCGTAACTTGCTGAATACTGTGTAAGCTTCAGAGACACAGTAAGTTTCAAGGAATGATATAAGGGAAGATAAAGTAATGCCTTTATGGATAATGCCTTTACGCCTCTCTAGGTAGTTCCTATCATGCACAAGACACTGTGGAAGGAAAAAAATAAAAAATAAAAAGAATGTGTGGTGACATCTGGTATTAGTGTAGCTGGCAAGACACGGGCTGAATCCTGCAGTCTGGTGGGTGAAGCTAAGACATGCATAGAAGGCCCTAACTTGAAACAAAAAGCATGTACTTCGAATTGGATATTTTCACTCGGTTCTTTTTAAACTGTCTCTCTTCCTTTTATATAATTCTGTGCTGGAACATATTGACTAACCATATAAAACAGTCCAGGAAGCAACTCAGAAAATCTATTGCTTCCTCCCAGGTCAGTATCAACGGTACCAAAATGGTTCTTTGTGCAGCCCATTCTTAGCGAGCTGCAGTGATGAAGACTCCACAGCGGCTCTCTGCAGTTCCTCCCAGCTGTTAGCTATTGGAACAGAAAGAAAGCTTCCTAACCCCGACAAATCTCTTCTTGCAACATCAGGTCATTACTTCTTGTCAACAGATGCAGGCCAACCACAGGTCATGTTTCCTAGAGTGCTGGTCATTTGCTGGGCTTTTTGTTCCGCTGAGTCCCTTCAGCTGGTCAATATTTTATTGGAAGTGCGTTAACCCAAACCAGGAAACCAGTATATTCTTTTTTTTCCACCTAATAAGATTGTTTCAGTCTTAAACCTCTCCTTCTAGCTTGAAAAAAATCCCCATCTGTTTTCACTTCATAAAATCTAATACATAATCTTACATGATTCTGAGATGATTCTTTCTAGCTTGCTTTGGCTTAACAGATATCACACTAGAGTTTTGCACTTTTCTACCCAGAGGTATTAGTTTCCATTCTTTTTCTGCATTTTGGGAACATAACACAAATCCAATTGAAGTTAACATATTTTGGCTGCTACTGCAAGAAATAACATTAAAACTTCAATCAATAATGTCTATATTTTACTATCTAATTAGAAGAATCATAAATAGATAGAAATTCACATTTTTATTAAAAAAACATGCTGAGCATTTCTAATCAAAAGAAAATTTAATGTTTTTCCTTAGGATTATCTATAAAAAACATCTGGATGTTAAAGCAGCACAGTTTCAGTGTAACAATAAAAAAACCTAAGATTAGATATAATTGAATAATAAATCAGATTTATATGAAGAGAGAGAGAATAAGCGTATGAAATGGCCTTGTCTCAATTGTCTAATATAAACATTTACATTTTGTGTAAGGATTAATGGATTAGGCTAATTTAGCATAAAAGAAAGATGGCTGTTTATGACCTAGTGTTAAACAACACTAAAAGGCTTAATCTGGTTTTCTCAGAGGGCAAAGCTGTATTTAGTAAAGGATTTAAGAGGTATGTACAGTCATTTTTATTTAATTTCATTAGCACATGAACTCTAACAAATTCTATGATTCTCTGCATATATGTATAACCTAACCTTCTAACTGGCAATTGCACTCTACTCTTTTTTTACAGGAAGGGAAAGTACTCGGTGACAACAGAAAATATGGTGAGATGATATGGAGAGATCATCCTCCCAATATTATGCTTGAATACAGTAACTGCATTCCTAATGATGAAGAGATGATATGGGAACACCAATTAACATATGAATGAGCAAACTCCCATGCTGAGGAAAAACAACAACAACAACAACAAAAACCAGAAAGTGCTTGCAGGCCAGGTTTCAGGCTGGGTTTCAGGCTGCTTCTCTCTATATCTTATTACTTCTCTGCAAGACTGCATTAAGGAAACAAAAGACCAATATAATTTATGTTATTTGGACATAATTTACAAACACATGCAATATTGCAGGTATCTTTTCTTGTATAAAAGAGAATTGTTGAAGCGTAACATCCCATAATTTTAAGACAAATAAGCAGATTTTGTCAGCAGGGTGAAACATTCAGTATACCTTTGAGTTTTGTCTACATAATCCTTATATTTTATGCTGCATTTGTAGAATACAAAGTCTTGCTATGAGTCATACAATTAGTCTAGAAGAATCAGTGTGGAACTCACATGGGTTTCAGCTAAATGGAAACAAAATTCAGCTTATTTATTACATTATTCTGCTGAATTGTTATATATCAAAATAGTGATAAAGGGTAAAAGCAGCATACCAGAGAAAATATACATAAAAATGTGCAAGAAAAAACAAACTGAGAAGGAATTTTTGCAAGAATTTTCCAAAAGAAATAGATTTGGGAAATATACCCAGCTGAGCACTTGATGTTGTATTTTAATTCTAGCAAAGCATCAGGGATGTCAGTATCAAGACGGCTACACAGAAAAGATGGTCACTCTGGTGCTACTGCAGCGCTACTCAGTCACAGGGCTTTCCCAAATGAGCTATCCTCAATCTCCATTGTTTTAGCTAATAGTAGTTTACTAAGAAATTAAAAAGGGGCTATATGTGTGTACTGGTCAAACAGATTTCTCAATTATATACAATTTCAGGATTCTGGAAAGCTGAGAGAGAGTTTTAGATAAAACAGCCACAAAAAGTAGGGAAAAAAAAGGTCTGGAAGACAGCGTATTTGTTCTGTAAAATTTTAAACAGACCCAATAAAATATAGAACAAATAAACCCTTGTCCTTTATAAATTAGTGTTAAAGAGTTACGCATAACATCTGAACATTCAGAAGAGGAAAAGCAATAGTGATTTAGGCACAGCTGCTTTAGGAAAGAACAGTCTACTATCTTTCATTAGATCAGCTAATAATATGGAAAATAAAATGAATAGATGGGAGTAAGTACCCAGCATATTCTATATTCTGATTTCTATATATTTGTATGTATTATATAGCATATTTCAATAAGTTGAATGTATCAACTTGTACCTTTTGGCTGTACACATGGCTGAGTTGGGGCTCAGCAGAGCCCACTGGAGTGGACGGCTAAACTTCGAGCTGAAGAGCCAAATATCTGAAGTTTGAGGCTGTAAGAAGGCGCCTCCACCAGTCACCGGCCCAGGCAGGAACTCGTAATGCTCAGGAACCCCAGGGTGACACTTGCAGGCTTGCTGCAACAGCATAGAAAGACAGAGCAACTGCTTTCACTTTCTAAGTGTTATGTACTCCAGTTTCTTTCAAATGACTAAGTGTAGGTTATCTCTACATTTTCCCTCACACTTTAAAATCATATTTTAAGCCTGGTATTTATTTTGGCTCTCATTCTTTTTTCTGTTTACTTTTTATGAAGTATTATCTATTCAGCACAAAACAAAAAAAATCATGAAAGTAATCTTCTATGTTCCTTCAAACAGTCAATACAATCTGCATTTAGTTAAGGTTTACTTATAATTGTACAGCACAAAACTTTATTTTTTTCCTAAAAATAAATTTAGCATCCTTTATCGGAAAGTAAATGATTTGTATGTAAAAACAGAAAGGGGCCCTCTTCACTGGGGCCCCTGAGAATGTTGCTCTTCTTCAGATTAGTTCAATGGTCCAGATAATGGTCCACGACCATGCACAGTATTTGTAATTGAGAAATTTATTACAATTCCTAAATTATATGTTCAGGTAGAAAACACAGTCCCATGGATTTCTGCCTAGAATACTATTAACATGTGAAATACTTAGTTAGATTCTAGAAGAATTTCTTTTTAAGTGTTTCAAATTAAATTGAAAATTTTGATTAAGGGATGTCTAGATATTTTTGAAACCTTTGTGCAACAAAATTTCTTTAAGACTCATCAAGAAATTGAGGTTCATAAGAAATGCAACTGAATTCAAAACACGGTGCCTTTTGTATACTATATGCATACCCCTATGCTTGATGTGCTACACCACAACACCGAGCTGACTTGCTGGTGCCTACACTACACTCAGAAATGTCATACATCCTTTCCACAAAGACTTGATCAAAACTGAAAAAGTTCAATGTCTGAAGGAGCCACTGGACTGTTCTCAATGTCATAGGCTTATTTGACTCATTTACGTTATTTACTTTTATGAAGCTGGCAACATAAGCATAATTAATGACTGCCTTAAGCACCTCTCCTTGAAGGGCATTCTGTCTCGACCTGTAAACACCGTGGGACTGACAATTCATCACTTTCCTGGTATCTTTGCTCCAGCAGCTAATCACCTTCCCTTTTAAAAATCTGTGCGCCTGACATGGATATGTTTGGGTTCCTGCTCTGAATACTCATTATTATGTTCTTCTCTGCTAGATCTAAACAGGCAAAGTTACTCTGGCAAGTTGGTCTAGCAAGACCAATCTTAATTTTTTTATTTTTTCTTACTGTTGAATTAAACAGGCCAACTTGCTTCAGACTTCACTGGAGGTGCTTTTTCAAGGCTGTCAGGCTTTGTGACACCTGGCTTGCGCAGGTTTTAAAAAACATTCTTTCTTATTTACTTAAACCATAAAAGCAGCCACAGCTGATCAGACCAATAACCATAACGACAGTGCCCCGGGAAGGCGGCTTATGGACACAGTGCAAGAACAAGACACACATTTAGGGATATTTTCTTCAATTTGCATTGCTGGAGAAGCAAAAGTAATTATGTACACCCTCTGTTTGATTCAGCTATTGTTCAAGAGAGGATTTTTATGCTGTAATTTTTGAAAGTCTCTGGTGAGGGATCTCTCCTACAGCATTTCAGGCCGGTACATCAGACCTGAGGCTGCCCTACACAGCACTGCCCCACGCCAGAGAACCAGATCCCCGAGGACAGGATTCCCAGCGCTGTGGCTCTCCTTTGGATCATCCCCTGGATTTAAAAATGTGGTTACGGTGGAAACTGTGGGCTGTGGAGCAGCCGTGGTGTCACTCCCACCCCACACGGACACAGAATCGCCTGGCACTCTCTGCAGAGGAGGTTTTATGAGCAGAGCTGCTTCAGCTTGGGAAGCATTTCAAGCGCAGTCATTGTCTCTTACAATAGATAAGGAAGATGAAAACTGTGATTAGCATGGAATAAAAGGCAAATTTGCACATGGTTAGAAATACTTACATGGACTACTAATGATATTGCTGTCTTCCAACAATACGGCTATTAGAGAGCTGTTCAAAAACCTTCATACCATATTCCAGCATGATTATTTGTACAAGGGTGCATTACAAGGCATAAATGATCTTTTTACATGTGAATGAAGACTTAGAGTTGGCTAGATTGTTTGGTTCCAGAGTGGCTAAAGTAGTTTAGATTTATATTATAATTAATAATTTATAATTCTTTCACTTGTAGAAAGAGCCTTATTGTATTTCTTGATACATTTCCCATGCTCTGTGTGGCATCTGCATGCAGCACGCTCCTAAATGGTAATGGCTGGTATAATTCTCACACATAGAGTGTACATATACCACCAGCATGGGTGTTTTGCTTGTTGGAAACTGAGGGGGAGAAAGGATCTGTAAAATCCCTTTTCAATGTTTTACAGACTGAAAGTTGCTTACTGCAAACAAGGAGAAGATATTTCTGATGCTGTGGCTACAACAGTTGTGACACTGCCCCTTACTTTTATGCCTAACCTCCATTTTCTTCCATCCCCTATAGGCAACGAGGAGCTGTATCATACATGCCTATGCTTGATCTTCCAAGCTGAAGCTGAACGGAGCCTGATCTGAGATGAGACTAGCAGCAGGGAGGAACGTGTCCTTCACATGTGCCCGCTGCCACTCACCTCATCCCCTGGCCCTGCTGCAGGAATGAGCCCCACACGCAGCCCTCGATCTGCACATCCAGCAAACTCCCACGGCTGGTCATGAGGGTTACCCCAGAGAAAGCAGCTACACAGACAGCACAGACCTGATTCCTGTGTTGCAGCTCAAGGCATAGGTATATTTTTCCTGCTTGCATGCATAACTAATTCTTCTGTTGCAATCATATTGCTACATATCTCATACATTTTTTTTAAAGTCTGGAAAATAAAAATTCATCAAAAGTTACTAGCAACCTTTTCCACGTGTTTTACTGAAACTAATGAGATTGTTCTGATGACTGCTCATAAAATCAGCTGCAAACCAACAGAGATTAAATGCTACAACAACATATTTGTAAAGCCCCATTGCCAAAAGGAAATTTAAAAACTTTAAATACAGAAAAAATACATAATGCAGGCCTATAAAAGCTTATATACACACATGGCTCTATATGTACACATATATACTTTCTAATGTACAAACAACCTGGAAAAGGGTTGAAGAACCAGAGAAAGAACTGGATTCATAGAAAAGGAAGGCTTTGGTTCAACTAATATAGCAAGGGATATGTACAAACAGCCCATAAAAAAGCTTTTTCTTAGCTCCTTTTCAGAAGACTCACAAAAGGTCGAAAATCTAACTCAACTGTAAGAGGTAAAAAGGCAATGGAACATAAAAATAAATTGAGTCAAAGATTTCATATCATACCCCAGTTTACCTCTTTTTATGCATATCAGCAGCAATCTGCCACAGAAAAGACACAGAGCTTTCTTATTGCAGGTTCATAAAATAGCACATGATCTTTCCTTCTAACCGTACAGATAAAGCAGGTGCCTCACGTGGAACTCACCTGCTAGAGAGAAAGATAGGCATCAAATGTCTTTCCCAGAGGCAAACATTAAATTCCTCCCCCCAACACAAAAAAAAGCCGTGTTGCAGTATAGTAGATTTTGTGTCACCGTCTCTGCCAAGCGAAGGTGACGGGTGCAGGGACTCGGGCACCCAAGGCAGCCACTGACTCAGAGGCGCAGCCGTGCGCAGGTCTTGTCTCCGGTCCCCCGTGCGCAGGCAGGACCCTCCTGCAGGCGACCCGCTCCGAGGGCTCACGTTTGCTGTACTGCTTTCCTGGAGTCAACAGGTAACTATCCCATCTTCCGTAACTCCTTTTTTCGACTCAAAAGGAGCAGAAACTCTTTCTGAGGCTGACAGTCAAAGCAGATGACTAGAAACTAATATTTTTTTTTAAAGCTACCCTTATAAAAACAAATAGAAATGCTTTCTCCATACACAATTATTTACCCATATATTGAATCTGATCACAGCATATTCAAGACAAAAGTTTCAATTTTTAGGTGAAGTACAGCCAAGAACATCAAGTGAAAGCAGGTCACTTCCTGCATCATCTGTACTGCTTGGCTGCCACGAGGCACAAATCAAAATACAAATGGAGCTCAGAAGAGTCATTTTTTAAAAAGAAAAAGTTAAATTCCTGAGATTAATTCCTACACACAACCTTGCCAAAACTGTTGGCACTTGGTCAGAAACATCCATTTCCTCAGGATCCAGGGCAGTACTCCCAAGAGCCCCGAGGTGACTTTACTGACACCAATATATTTTCCTTTCCACTTTGCCCTTGGCCACTCTAAATGTTAGATGCTATTGGTTTACATAACACAACATATAAAAATGGGAAAATCAGCCCAACTTCTCACCTCTCAGTCCGCAGCCGATTTACACTGGCTCATCTGAAGTCTGCCTTTCCAACACAGCAACGTCCCTCTGCCACCTGACGAATATCCCAGACAGCTCTTTTAATATTGCACAGGAAGCCAATGGTTTTGCATGGAGGACTAGTTGTTCCTCTGCCATTCCCCAAGAAATTCACTTTTTCTACCCAATGAGCAGTAACAAGCATCCCTTATCCTATAAAGAAATGTGTGCAAACAAAAGAATTTACAATCTCTCAGGACAGAGTGCAAAACAAGGCTGTAATGTATGCAAACTGCATCCCCGGGTGCATATTTTTAGGTGCATACTGATTGACTTGTCTCAGTGTTTAAAATTAAGTTGCCTTTAAGCAGGCAGGTCTCTTTCAAGAACTCCTGGTGATGATATTATTAACCTTTGGTATTGAAATCCTGTTAGCAGCACCTGATTTATCCTGGCACATGGCATTGCCATCTCATTCCTAGCCCTGGCCTACGAAAATTTACAACTTTGGGATTTTCATTTGTTTGTTTTCAGACGAAGGCACCAATAAAAGCAAACTGCACATCAAACCGAGCCAGATGCAGTCTGCGTATGAGGGATGCATTACAATTTTGCCTCTCCTTTTAAAAAGTATGCTGTTTAGTGGTACTCTTTTGCACAATATAGACTTCACTCTGGATTAAAATACCAGAAATCAAGCATACTCCTTCTCTCTGTCCTCCCTGTAAAATGCTCATAGAAGGGTTTTTTAAGCAAAAGGGGAGGATGGCAGGTGCCATTAGGCTACACCGTCACATGACTTGTAGCACTCCAAGGTACAAGGACAGGCTCTTAATCCCCGTTCCCAACCTGGGTATCCAGGGTCCCCTCAGGTCCCCAGGAGAGGAGAAGTTGAATCCCACACCGGAGGCTCAGATGTAGCGATCCATACACACACACAGGACTTCTTTGCCTCACTGGCATCTCTGCTATCTTGTGCAACCGCTTCTGAGCAGGAGTCTCGGCCAGGAGCCACATCAGTGCTAAGCTCGGGAGCATCAAGCTTCTCGAGAAGCGTGGTCTGGTTCACTCGCGGCGGGTATGGCAGGAACACATCTTTGACTTTTTACAGTTTCCAGCTGTAGTAAGCATCATCCCTGCTGGCAGCAAAAGTAATTGCTGTGTGCAGAACAAAACTGATTGTTTAAAAAGTTTAACTCTGTTTTCTTACTTCATTTTTTTTGTTCTGTAAATTTTGATTGTTTCAGGTGAATTCCTTCTCAAAGAACCATTCTTTCTGGCATAAAAAGATAAATACCATACTCCCAAGGTAAAGGAAACATAAAGGAAACTGGATCTTCATGGAACTGGATCTGCTTGAAAATAAGTATTTATTTTCTCATATGAATATTTGGTTTGCAGTGAATCTTTCCTTTTCTTGTAGTGAAGTTTCCCTGATCCTTGGCATTTACAAAAAACATTTGGGTAACTTTAGACCTACTTATTTAAACCAGACATCTAACAATAATAATAAAAAGGGAGAAAAATACACCACCATAAACTTCCGCAGCAAGCAGGCCATGAGTGCACATATACACCAGCCACCTGCGTCATGCCATGGATCCTTGGGCCAAATTCTGGAATAATGTGAGTAGTGGTGACTCGCCATTTACATAATAGCTATATATATGTGGAAGGGACACGGAACACTCTGGTTCCCCAGGCCTCTCTTGTGAGAGGTGATGCGATTTAGGCCACCTTCTCCCCACGACCAGCCCCTCTGCAAACTTACTACCCTTGTGCTGCTGCTCATTCAGCTGCATGGCTCTCTCCGCTCCACTTTGGCATTCCTTTTAAAAGTACTCCTGTGCCCTAAAATGAGAGTTTCTGGCACCTTACCATTACATGAACAGATAAGAAGAATCAAGTTGGCCAAGTGCAACTTGCTGGTGGGTGAGAAAAAGCTGCAGGACAAGCCCAGATTTTTATTATGGTAACTTCTGCAAGGCAGGCACAGGCACCCTCATTTATTCCACGTTACTCTGTTGACTTCTGTTTGTCTTGCATCCCGCCATGCTCTCCTGTTCTGCTCCTTTCACTATAATGCTACCAGTTTTAAATGGGGAGAAGCATGTGAAGATGCAGGCAGTGTTTGCATATTTATGCTATAGAATATTTTGGTGTTGTGATAAATTATTAAAATAAGCATAATCTAAAAATGTAGATGAGTTTTATTATGCACATATACAATTAGAAATGTGATGATGGTGTCACAGACCTTTGTTCTAAAGAAAAAATAAAGCATCATTTTAAGACAAACGCTGAGTCTATTTTCCTATTTTTAAGAGTAGACCTAAACTATGTGGTTCACTGGTGAAAACAAGATTGGTATCTGCAATTACTAGTCTCTGCTAGTCCCATTGGCTCTCTTTTTTTTAAAGGGTGAGGTAGGAAAAAAAGGTGATTTGACATTATGAGAAACAGGATAGTATACCTTTAGAATAGGACAGGTTTTCCCTAAAATGATATCCCACAGAATATGGAACTATAAATGACAGGCTACAGACCTAGTATCTTTTCAAATGCACTTAAATGTTGCGCACACACATACTGCTTAGTGAGTGGTAATATTAATGCAAAATACTTGGTTTATCATATTTCTAAAACATTGCAAAACAGAGTGCTCAATCCATGGACAGTAAAGATCTGGGTGACACATGTGTAGCGGTGTAGACAGCTACACAGCCAGTGCGATTAGGGTTGCAACAAGCTCAGTGTATGATCACTATTCTCTCATTTGTTATTGCACCACTCACCCTTCCCTTTAGACTTGAAATCTTTACACGCCACTTGGCTATTCAGCAGCAGTGTCGGCACGCTGGGTATCTCTATCACAAAATAACAGCACCGCAGCTCGCGCACGTGCCCCAGACCAAAACGCATTTCAGTCAATACAATCTATAATTCCTGACATATCGGGTGCCAGGCTCAGTGCAGCTCTCCCAGGCGCTTCCTCCTTGCTCTGCTCTTTATGCTGCAGCTTACTGCCGATCGGATACAGGCATTCATTGATCAAGCCCAGAAAAGTCCAAGTTCAACAGGACAGACAGCACCTTGGCACAGGGTGCCTCGTGTTTCATAACTGTAAGCAATACGCTGGAAATGCTGTCACAGGACACAGAGACGCTCCTCACCTCCCCGTAATTGTATTAAGCAATAGTACAAGCGGTCTCGGTAGACTGAGTAGATGACATATTTACATGAACAGTGAATATTATCCACCTCATCTAAATTAATACTGAATGAAATAGGGAGTTTAACTAGGCTCAGGTCGGTTCTCGACAGATAGATCATTTTCCAATCACACATTCGCTTGCACCTCATAATGAGTTGGGGGAGAAACCAAGGGAGCTGGGAGATCAGTCCTAAAAATAGTTCCTAGCTCCCCTGCAAGCAAGAGCAGCTCACGGAAACCAGACTGCAATGCAACTCTAATGCACTAGCATTAGAGAAACAGCACCTACTAACTAGTTTGTTAGTCTTCGAAGAATGGTATTCCTTGGCCAACTTTTCTTGGGAAAATCTAAGAAAGTATGATGAAATAGGAAAATAATCTTCTTTGCATGAAGATTAAGTGGGAACAAGAGCCTACCTGACAGACAGCTTTTGCATTCAGCTCATGCCTGCTCCACTGCAAGAGTCATTGGGAAATGGCATGTAGAATAATTCTCAACTGAAGGATATCTATCTGAAATAGTAGACGTCAACTTCTGAGCCTTGAAGGAAGTGACAGTCACTACCAACTTGTTCCTGGATATTTCTGCAACCACCTATTAAATTACACGCTGCTAGGCATTATTGTGTTAGGACTAAAACCTATCGTCTCAGGAGAAATAAAATGGCAGTTAATTTTTAACAAATATATACGTATCAGGCACAGTGTCTGGAAGCCTGGTGATGTGCAAAGCCTGTGTCCTGTCTGCACCTCCCAATTAGATCTGAGTTTTTGGCAGTGTTATACTATAGAACTAAGGGTAGATGCCTTACCTACCCCACAAACTGAAGTAATTCAGCTAAGCAATTACTACAGAGTATTTGCCATCTGTTGGTGATGACTCAAGCACTACAAAGCAGAGATGAAGCTTAGTCACATGTTTTTTCCTTTTTTTTTCCTGAATTCTTTTAAACTTTGGAGACACTTAGTATTTTGCTTTGGTATGTTTTGGGGGAGTGTATTTTTATAGCGAGTGTCTCCTAGTTTGTCATCATTTAGAGTTAATGAATTTTCAAGGGACTGAAAGTAACTTAAAAATAAATGATGCCATGAGTTTCGGCTTTAGGGACAAGTAGTCTTGGAAAAGACTCCCGTGCCTTTGCAATTCACTCTCAAATGCTCTCTGCTGTATAGTGGGGCATAAATCACTCAACTCGCTTCTCCACACACATATTACCCAGGGAATGGGATTCACAACAGCCCGCCTGCTCGGTGGGAAGACTGCTGAATTAGCCAAGACAAATTATCACCCAAAAAAAAAGTAAATAGTGCTGAAATGCTATGTATCTCTTCAAGCCTTGCAACCTTGACAGATAGGAGACTCTCTATTAGACTGAAAATTGCATTCTTAAATGCTCTTATGCACTATGATGCCCAAACGATCACTTTGAGCGCAGAAAATTGGCTCACTTTTCTCTTCCCAACAGAAGGAACCCCTCCAAGCTGTGCTACAATCACCTTTTTAGTGTTAAAAATGTAAGCAGTTTAAGTAACTAGGAGAAACTCTTTCCGGTTTGAGGGAAGACCTGAGTACTTCTACCTTGCCTCGCCATTTATCAAGTGCAACTCACTGTGGCTACTGCTCTGGGCCAAACTCAGAGCTTGCAAAGCTGGGTAGTCTGAATGCTCTGGACAAGTTCCTGGGAGAATTTAGCTTATGAATCTCTGTATCTCGATGTCTTTAAACAGGATAAATCCTAAGACGCTTTTTTCAGACAATCTGGGAAACAGGCAGGCAAACGCGTTAGAGGGACGGGACGTGCCCAAGCAGCAACCTAGAGGCAAGGGAGGCACCTGCAGGCACTCGGGTGCCTGGGGACGAGCAGGGTCTTTGCCAACCCTTCCCCAGGAGTCTGTCCCTGTGCACTGTAGCACCTTCCTCACAGCGGAAAGCAAAAAAGAAATCCAGAGCTTTACATAGAGGGCCTGTCGTAGCCCAAGTTCAGGGTCTCAATTCAAGCAGCTCTCTTCCTCCTTGGTTTATAGAAAACTCCTGAAATTTTAAATTACCTTTCAACTTCTGGCATCTCCGTTGAGCTATGTACAAAATCGTAACAACTTATAAGGTAGCAAAGGCTCTATCGATTTTTTACTTTTAGTTTTGATTAAAATGCAATTTTAAGCCGAGCAAACATGAAACCTTCCTCTAACACAGTTAATTTACTTGGCATCGACGAGGTACGGGGTAGAGCCAGTGATAGCGCGCTTCCTGCATGTGGACCAGCCTTAACTAGAGAGAAAATTGCTTAGTATTACTGAATAACTTCATACGAGAAGAATGCTACCTGCAATTTCAGTTGCTTATGGCTTTTTTTTTCTCACATACAGGTCCCACCACACTTCCAGTATATTTTGTACCTATCAGTCAGGTCATTTTATGATTTCACCTTAGAATTCACTGTCCATAAAGTTTTTGCTGATTAAAATCTATGCAACATGAGAGAGCTGCTGCGCCATGTACCTGCAGAGCTGGGGTAATGACACTGCTTGTACTCCGTGTGAAGTTTGTGGGGTTTTCCCTTTTCCTGAATCCAATTCCAAATGCCTTGTGAACATTTTTGAATGGGGAAATATCAGGACTCACATAACTGTAAAATACAACTGTCTTCTTACTAACCATAAAGGAAGATTTTCCAGCAGTGGCAGCTTTTGCTTAGTAACCTTCTAGTTCGCCAGTCTTCAGAGATGAAGAGCGGGAAGGTGGAACCTACCAATTCCTGTCGGGATGGACCCGGGAGACTGGATGCAATTGAGAAGGATGGCTAGAGGCCAGCGGCTTATCCCTGAGGCAATATGCTGCTTGTGGTGAGGACTTTTTATAAGTATTCGGGATGCACTTCTGCTGATGCAGCTGCACTGATTTAGTAAAACGCTGCTGAAGTCCCACAAGAAAGGCACTCCGTGCTTCTACAGCACTTTTCAAGAAGAGCAAACATACAGGAGTTCAGTCGCACAATCCCCCTTAGCACAGGGAAGCATTTTCTGGAGGTGCCAGAGGCCAGGAACACCTACAGGACACGTCTGTCATTAAGGGTGTTGAACACAGCAACACTCTGCCTTACTCAGCACCTTTGCCTTACTCGGCAGCTCTGTAAATCTGCCCTTGTGTCTCTTGCTCCCGTTGCTTAGCCAAAAGACATCCCTCCGCACGAGGGGAAACACGGAGCAACGTGCGCAGCTGGCAAGCACACAGCAACCGTCTTTGCCGAGCGCGGTGCGGTTGTGTAACAGCCTCTTCAGATGCAGTAGCTTCAGATTAGCACAGGATCTGGAGGCTTAGTAGATAAATGTCAACCTTCATTCCCGCGCCGCGAAGGAAGGGCAGCTCCACGATGCCATCGCTGCCGCTGCACCCAGGTGTGCAGCTCAGCATTAAGGAGCCTTCTGCCGACTCTCTAAATGTGCAGAGTGTTTTGAGACGGAGACAAGAGCGTTTAACTTGCAAGCCATGCTCTCCAATTTTCTTTTGAATGAAAAGAAAGAGGGAAAAGAAAAGCGATTTCTCTGTGGAGAGGCCCCAGGAACTTCCGTGTCAAAATGAGAAAAGACCCTATTTGTAACTCAGTGCTTTTCATATCTGAATCTTGGTTTTTGTCCTTTGGAATGATGGATCTTTAGAGGACATGGAAACAGCTAGGCTGGATGTGGATTTACGAAGTTTACATAAAATAGCACAAGGTGAAGAGACTGTGCATGAAAGTCTCTTGTGACTCTGCTGCCATAACCCTCCACAAATAAACTCACTCTTACCCCAGTCAGGAGTTGGGAAAGCAATATCAATCTTCAAAAGGTCAAGAACCATACTGAGAAAGTAATACTGGGACTCCCAAGATGTTTTCACACTGGAGTGATTTATCTTTGGAAGCTCCTAACTTAAGATATACATTCCATCAAAGTCTTAATTTCAGATCTACAGAAACACCACAGCTTAAATAGCATAACGCAATAATCATTTAATGAAAAAAAACATATGTTAACATATGTTAAGATGTATGTAAATCTCTTACATCTGTTTTTATAGAATGGAATACAATAGCAGAGAAAAACACAACCCTATTTATCCCCAAAGCCATGGAGAACAGGAAGATAGAGTGCTCCTTCCTTTTAACCAAGCCTTCAGATTTTGATATATTTTCAATTTAAGGAGCACAGAGCTCAGCAGAGCGGCAGTGTCGAAAAGCTCAGCCACAGGTTAGCAGAGTTTCTCAGCGGCGGTAGGAGAGGAATGAGTTCTGAAGTGTATACTGGGGGCACTGCTGTTGTTTTGACCTTTTTTCTTCCGCTGAACAACTGTATCTTATGCACAGGGCTCTCCACAGCCTCCTCCCCTACGTGGCCGCTTTTATTCCGTGTGCTCTGTAGCCTGCGAGGGAACCTCGCAACAGGAACACAGAGGAAAAAAAGGGAATTTGCATGTTTATTACTTTGAAACCATTTGGGCTTGACCTTTCATGAAGAATGGCTTAAAGACTGAATTCCCTGAGTGTGAACACGAAAGTTAATTTTCTTTATTGGGTATTGCTGATAGGCCCCTAGTAGAAGCTGACAGTTTGTCGGAGGGGCACCTGTGCAGAAAGGCAGGAGAAAGAAGGTTTTACATTAAAAAGCTAAATCCCTTAGTATCCACAGCAACACATCCGTGTCCCAAGCTGGGACATGAATAAGGAGGTTATGCTAAGAGTACGTTGGTTGTTATATAGAGTACTATATTTTTCATTATGGAATGAATAACTTAAAACAGAAATACAACCACCTACGTAGGCTCATCAAAAGTCCTCCAAACCAAACATATGTTTCCCTTGGCTCCCCTCAAAGGAAAAAAAAAATCCTTACAGGACTCTTACACATATTACTACTCCTCTTTGATTTAAGTTGTGAAGTGATTTACAAGCCTGTTGTGTTTAAGACCACAGAACTACTGAATTAACGTTGTGTCTAAATTCTTGTGGTTTCCTTGTTTGAGTTTCTTGATGAAATATTTCATAAATTACGTAAATCTATTGCACATCGGAAGACTTTATAATCACAAAACCTCATCTGTGGTCAGTTTCACGTGGTCATTAAGTAGTTTCATTTTACCTCAAAATGTAAAATTATAAACAGACTATAAGTACTCTCTTGTGAGCTGGATAAAGAAATTCAACTACTATTTACAAGATTATTCAGAAATAGTATATAATGTTTAAGGATTTGGAGGTTATTAAATACGATAATTTCAAGACACCTAAGCACACTGTTAAAAGTAACATGTTGAGTTTGTAATGAAAAGCTCTCACTGAAGCAACACCTTCAAGGAATAATCTCCAAAGATAATTTTATTCCATCATGCTAATAATACCACTGATGTCATACTTCCGATTACAATCAACTTTCCTCCGGGAAAATATCAGTAAACTTACTGACTGCATGAAATACTGTTTCCTACTAAGATCATATACAACTTGTGATTATAAGAGAAACGGTCAAAAGCACCGAAGGACTTGTATTACAAACAACAACAGCTAAACTGCAAAGGACAAAACCTGCAACAACCTATTCTGCATCAACAAAAATCACAAGTTAAGAGAGGTCCAGCAAACACAAAGGCCTCCCCACTGCTCCTTGTGAATCAAAACCAGGCAATTTCAAAAAATTAAATGCAAATGCATTAAAATAAAGGTTGAACACATGAATCACAGAGTTAATCTGCAATCATTTGTACACAAATAAAACTTAGAAAGCTCTATAAAAGGCATAATATGCTCATACAGACAATATTCGCTTTGGTTTATAACATAAGTATGGGTAAGTTCTTAAGCATGTATGTGCACGCACACATGTTTTAGGCAACAGCAAAGTAACACCGAACCTAAGACTGCAGTACAACTACCACAGAATACCCCAGTCTGTGTTTTCAGTACTTCTCCTTTAAAACATAAGCCCCACAGGCCCGTGAATTAAAAAGTCAGAGGAAAGTTCATGCATGCATCTGAGGCAGCTGATGAGACACATCAAAGGCAAAGCAGAGCAGCTCAAAGCCCGTGGATGAGCGCTCAGAGCGGTGCTGATCTGGTTCATCGGGAATTTGTGCCCGGCTTGGTAAGGCGAAACGTCCCTACCCTCATTAGCAGATGCTGCACACAAGTTTTTTGTTCCATTTCCCACCAAATAAACTGTCAAAATGCACGTGTGATTTATGATCATCGCTGCAATAAACAGCACACACATTTCAAACCAATACTTAACGCCTGACCTGAGGGTTCCAAGATCTCTTGCATAATATGTACATCCAGTATCAATGTTACATATTAGTATCAGAGCCAGCACACTGGGCTTGCAATTTTAGCAAGGCCTTCAGCGTCACCCTTTTGGGCGCTTGCTTGCATCCACTAGTTACAATGGAGGAAAGCCCGTAGCGCGAGAGCTATCCAGCCCCTTTCCAGAACTCCCGGGAAGTTCTGCCCTGGCACCCTGTTGCCACATTCGCCATTGCTGCCCTTCCAGGCAGGGCACTGCGGAGGCACCTGCGGCTGCTCTGCCTCCAAAGGAGTCCCAGGGCGTGGGGGGGCCAGGAGATGTCCCCTCCTGGGATTTGGCACCCGGAGAAGAGATCCGCAGATTCGGGCTCGGTGGCCGGGCCGGCACCCCCCCCTGCTGGTGAGCGAGGCAGCGCACGGAGCCGTGCGGATCCGCCGCTGGAATGACCCGCGTGGGGAGCGCGGAGAGCGCGGGGCGAGCGGCCGGAGCCCGACGAGACGAGCAGCCGCCGGCGCGCGCCCTGCTGACGCGCCC
>JAWLRI010000139.1:2773505-2793863 GCA_034781795.1 Crypturellus tataupa | reverse complement strand
GAGTCTCCTTCCCTGGAGATCTTCAAGACCCGCTTGGATGCTGCCCTGTGCCATGTGCTCTAGGTGGCCCTGCGTGTACAGGGGGGTTGGACTAGATGATCTCTAGAGGTCCCTTCCAACCTTAGGCATTCTGTGATTCTGTGATTCTATGTTCCATGTTCAAAGACACAGTCAGCCCGTGCCAGCACAGCTCGCAGCAAAGCGAGTGTCCCGAGGCCTAGGGCTAAATGCCGACCTTTCGGATTCAGCTGTGTGGACTGACCGGGCCAAGCAGTCACGAGCTTGTGAAATTGTCAAACTCTCAAAAATATTCAGCATTTCATACATAGAATCATAGAATCGTTTATTCTGCTGCTCCTTATGCAGTACAGACTAGCAATGTCTGACTATATTTACTTAACACTGAAGGAAAAAAATAATGGATAATTTATGTTTCACACAGAAAACACATATAAATGCCTGGAAGTTAATAGGCCAAGACATTCGACCTTTCTTGCTTTCCTGTCTGGCGCTTCAGGACTTCTACCATGGGGGATGGGACTGGCAACCCGATACTTCGGGGCGACATTAATTGCATTTTTATCCAGCTCTTTGGCATTAGCCTTCTGTGATGGTCACCGGGCCCTGGACAAGGTTAAAGACACTCCATGAGCAGATCACGTTAGACAGTTCCTCTGTTTGCTTTATATACACAGCCTAACTCTAACTCCTATTTATTCTCCCATGTGAGTCAGAGGAGGCAGCGTTTCCTCTGCGAGGCGTTTGAAGAGACCAAGGGAATTCTGTATTGAAATGCAGCAACTCGAAGAAGAACGTGCTCTTTCCAACCCCGCACAGGAAAACTGGCTCCCAAGCAGAGATACAGCCTTCCTCGGATGCTCCACCTCCCTGTGGCCGCCCCTTCACAGGGCTTTCAGGCAGGACGGAGAAAGGGCCGTGCACAAGTCCAGGGTGGTGCGTGAGGCCTCCAAGCGGGGAGCCCAGCACAGACCCGCGCACCCCGCAGCGCCCCGGGCCCCCCTTCCCGCCGCGCGGCCCCACCTGCGGCCATGGCGGCGCCTGCACCAGGCGGCCCCGCGCCCACGAGCCCCCCGGGGGAGCCCAGGGCGGGCGCATGGTCGCGTCCTGCCAAGTCCCCCTTCCTGCCTGCCCCTGCCTGGAGATGGTCCGTGTTGCATCACCGTCAAAGAAGCATTCCTCAAAGCTCCATCCTGAAGGAGACTGATTCATGCCCTGCTAGGGTTTCCTTGAAGAAAATAACTGTCATTATCATGAAACCGCCACAGCCACCGCACCTTCTCCCCGTGCATGCACTTTTTTTGGAGGAGCTGCTGGCCACATCTGCTCTGCCAGCGTTTATCCGTAGAGGGGCACGAGGTCCAGGACACCCCATGATCACAGCCGCTGGCGTGACCACCCCTCAGCCTGATTTAACTTTGGAGTTAAAGGAGAACCAAGGCTAAAAATAATTCAAGAGAGCAAATTTTTCCAGTACACCCTTTCCTAGCACCAGACTCGCTCCCCTGCGGAGCTGCCGCTGCAGCGGGCCCGGAGGCGTCTGCGCTGCCCTGCAGCCAGCGCTACCCGCGCGCACCAAGGAATACCCGATAGCATTCACCCCCCTGCTCCATCATGGTCACACTTGCTGCCTTACATCCGCATTTAACATTTTGCCAGTGTCATCTTGATGGACTGCTCAGATTTTTACAAATGTAGCTACCGTACCCTTCTTGCTTTCCTATCAAATACCTCCTGTGATTTCCCTCCAACCTGTAAAAAGTTAGGACCAATGTTGCACCACACAAAGGAGAGAAGCAGCCTGATGGACTATGTTTCTCCTTTTTAATTTTATTCATGTATTTACTTTAGATGCAACAAAACAGGATTTAGGCTCTGTGATTAAAACTCACACCTGGCGCCAGATACAGGGTGCGTCGCAGCCGCGCGGTGCCTTACCATGTTGCAAGCAGGTCCCTTGACACCATCATGTGCATGGAGCTGACAGAACCTTTACTTGTATTTGCTTAATTTCAGACTTAATCTGAAAAATTCATATGCTATTGAGCAACAAATCTATGTCCTAAAAGCATGAGAACTCTTTTCTGATCTTTACAACTAGCCAGATACCTCCACGTTTGCTGTAGACTGCTATGACTGCTGCGACTCTTTTTTACTTGTAATAAAAGACCCTGAGTTTCTGAGTTTTCTTTACCAATACACCATTCAGGGGGAAAAGGTTCTAAATGTGGATCTCTTTCTTTACAGGTAAAATTCTAAAGATTTAGTGAAAAACTCTGAGCTGAGTTTTAAGCCAAGATAAACAATACAAAACTAAGTTTGGAATAAAAGTATGTAATCCACCTTTACAACCTGAACAAACCACGTGCAGGGATAGCAGGATGTCATGTGGTCTTGTGTCAGAATCATGTATCAAAGGCACGTTTAAAATGATTTCCTGGCAAATGAAGTTAATTAAAGTTTTAAATCAAGATTAATTTGATACTGAGAGGACTGTTAGACATGGCATTTATATAAGGATGGGACCCTGTGGTAGTTTACAGAGGCTGAAAGATAATCTAAACACCACAACCCACTCCAGAGAACCATGGCAGACCATTAATTCCTGTAGAAGAACTTGTAAAAAACAAAGTTGAATGCAGGAGCTAAACAACAAATGCCTGTTTCAAACAATAACCCTTTCAGATGTGGATGGTTTTTTAAATGGGAATTTTGGTCATCTTTCTATGCATTTCATCTACCCAATCTCATTTAGGATCGTTATGCCCTAATGAAGATCCAATTTATGGTTATGTTTCATTAGCGTTACCTTTGCTTTCCTTATAGTTTGATTTTTTTTTTTTTTTTAATGCCCTAAGTGGGCAATATATACGTCACAATGAAAAAGATACTGGATAATGGCCTCGAGCTATGCAGCAGAAAACAAGTTATGAGAATGTGATATATGGCATCTAGCTGCGAGTAGCTAAGGAAGTGGTGTGCCAGACCCACCCCGAGCACTATTAGAATACCACCCTGGACTGAGTTAATTTCACAGCTATGTGCTGAGAGAGGAACACAGGAGGTATCTTTTAAATCCGGGGATAGCCTTGGCAGACGGGTTCCACAGCATACAAGTGCTCTGACTGTACCGCACAGTTTCTCTTTCCCCACTCAAATTTTCTTTGGAGTGTTTGCTATGAGATGATGATAGCCCCAAAATGTTATTTTCTCTCTCTTTCAAGTAGTTAAGTTACTTTAACGAGCACACAAGACAGGCTTGTTGGTGTTGTATGGGCAACCGATGGAGCACACACCAGTAGAAAATGTTCCAAGAGGGTTAGTTGTGTATGACGCAGCAGTGATAACAAATGAAGAGTTTGTGAAGGCTTTTCAGGAGGGATCATTATCCATCTCACTGTGGGATGGGCTCGGAGGGAGCCTTGCATGAACAACCACTAAAGGAAATTCAGCTCACGCACAGCAAGTTCACGCTGTCGGGACCTTTTCTCACACACTGCCTTAAAAGCTGGCCTAACTTCACCTAGAAACAGCCATTGGGCTGGCGTAGGTCACAGCTTCTACATGGTTACGTTCCCACCTACACCAGATTCTATACCAGTTACATTCCCCTGTTATTACACTGCTAGATTATTCCAATACAAAGAAGAAAGCCAGCAAGCCACGTCAGAGTGACTTACTTTAAAGTGTGAATAAAATTAATCATTGCATAAACGAGCCTGCAACTTCTAAATTCCTTACTCTCCTTTATCCAAAACAGTAGAAAGAACTCTCTAAGTTACTAAAGCTATTCTGGACAGGCACAGTGCCAAGGAACGGAGTCGCATCTCAGAGCTAGCTCCTTGTCTGTTTTACACCTGATGTCACTGGAACAGTTCCCATGCAAATTCACATAACAGATAGTGCCTCCCTCCCTTCCAGAAAGCCTGTCTGATTCCGGAGGAGACCCCAGATCGCTCGAATTGTGAGCCAGCATCTACACATTTAAACTCTCATCAGGGATCTCAAGCTCTGCCGTGAGCACAGACCACCTGTAACGAACAAATGTTTCTGAAAGAAATAGATTTCTAGGTCAGATGTGAACTCAGAACTATTATGGATGAACTTCTCAGCTTCACCAAAAGCTTTTCCTGGCTTTTTAGGGTCAGGTAGTGTAGATCTAGTTCCTGTAGATCCTTTCTCTATTCTATAGGAGGTGGGGGTAACCTGTCAGTGGAGAAATTAGCAGAACAAGAACTTTGTCTAACTCGAGCAAAACTGGGTCCCAAGAGTCCTTCCTGTGTTGGTGGCCAGGAACTTTCCTCTGAGCTCTGTCACTTAAAAATCAGACAGCGCAAGGAGGGGAAGCCCTCCCTAAAGCTTCATCCAGACATTTATGAGATTACTGACACACTTGATGCCTTCAGGCAACTATTTAACTATTATTTAACTATTTAACTTAAACTGTTGCCGAGCTTGCAACTTGGGTGCTCATTCTGTGCACCGGCCTTGCTGCAATGTACTGTAAGGCTCCGAACCCAAACCTTTGACACACTCTTTTGTGGGTTACAATTTCAGTGAGAACTTCTATTTGCTTTGGAGGAATCTTACAAGTTCTGAGAAAACCATCACTACTTATGTACAGGCTACTGACACACAGGCCTTTCAAGCTCCCTTAAAGCAGCAGCCTTAATACAGCAGTGTGTCCATCTGAGCCTGACATGGGTTACATCTGCTTCTGGCCAGGAGCAGGAAAATTGTTCGGCTTACCAAGAACTGAGCTGGGGTTTTCTCCCCTTTGCCCTACCTGCAAACTTCTCCTCAAGGGAGTGGGGTGTGTAGAAATTTCCTCTTCAAACACAACAGAAATATTTATGATCTTCTCCAGAAATATTCACATTTTCCCTTTAGAGTCCATGAGGGCTTTGCCAGGGAAGCCCATAGAAGATATTTAACTTAGTCATTGCTCATTCCTTCATTCTCCAATTTGCTCCTAGTAAAAATTAAATCTGTTGGCCTACAGTCAAAAGAGACAAGCCACAGTTGGCCTTAGAATCCACATAACACCTCATTTGATCCACTGCAGCCTCTGTATAGCCATACACGTACACAGAAGGGTGTGTGCATCCCGACCAATTGCAATATTCTGTTAAAATTGATTATAACAAATGTATGTTCTGAATAGGAAAGTAGATGACCAAGCCCAAATGACTTCAGAGTCATTTTTTCAAGTTAGCGTTTTGCATTGCTGACGAGAGCGCAGGATATTGGAATACATCTGATAAATGCCATTTGCAGGCCTTGCAAAACAACAGCCCTCTGTGCAAAAACCTACAGCAATCCCAAAGTAACCGTCTTCCAGTTTCCTTGTTGACAATCTTGGAATTATAATAGGAGACCAAGAAATATAACCTCGTCTCCGACCGCACTAGTACACATCAAGCAAGAGATTTCTATGGCAACGAGGAGTTCAGAGGAAAGCTACATGATTAATTAACGAGTTAGACCAATTGGAAGGAAACAGAGGTACTTCAGCGAGAGAGCAGTTAAAGAGAGAAGAGGGGGATAACCATGACAGTGAAAATTTTCTACAAAAAATCACACAGGTCATTTTCGTGTCAAGTTTTTTCCTCCCTCCATGGCAAGTAACCTGGGTGTTTCCACTTCAGCTGGAGAGGCCTTTCACATTGGCCGGTTCTGAGATGGTGCTGACTGTCACCAAAGCCATTACGCAAACAGGAGAGTCGGAGGATAGTGTGGGAAACGCCGACACCGTGACGGAGGAAATATTTAACTCCGTTACTTAATACATGTAGATCTCTATGCACACATCTGTATGCAGGTCTGTAGGAAGCCACGAGACAGTAATTCACCAAGAGCCGCGTCCCACACGCCTGCCCACCACGACCTCACGGATACACTCCCTGCTTCCCACAGGACAGCTCCTTTGGGCTGCAAAATGCAAGTGGCGATGAATAATTTGTCAGGTCGAGGTGGATAACGTTTTATTTCCTCAGCACGACTGCTCAGGTTTTCAGTATAATGCCCCACTGCTTGTGGGAATTGGCTAGGCTGGTTGTGAATTAGAGTCCACCAGAAGCAAGGTCCAGAGAGAACGGGAGGGAACGAGTCCACCAGCACGCGGTCGCTTCTTGCCACATTACCAAACTCATGCTGATCAACTAAATCACAAGACCCCACTCATGTAAAGGATATTTATCTGAGGCAAAACACCCCAAAATCAGAGCATCCGGTGAACTGGATGGAACTCACAATGAGAGGTCTCTTCTGTACCTGCTGAAGCCTCAAATCTCCCTAAAATATTCTGAAATCTACCCAGCCGCCAGGTCTCCTTGGTGGCATCCAGCAACATCACTTTTAATTTTTTTTCTTCTTTGGATGACTATCTATTCAGCAGCATATAAAGAGAAGAACAAATTCACTGGGAAGTTTCAGCAATTTAAACAGACAAAACCGAACTGCTTTGTCTATGTTACCATGTAACTAGCCTGTCTCCAAAAGGGCTGCAAGTTAGGTGTGAATGGATGATCCAATCCAAAATGGGCATTAGACACCTGGGAATACAGCTTTTCTGGGGAAAACAGCTAATAAGAACATCCTGCTGCACGCACCAGGCGGGACCATGCAGGTTGTTAAATTAATTAAAAACCACTTCTCTCCGGTTCCAGAGACGCAGAGTTGTGTGCCCGAACCCTGACGCACTTGTGCCCAGGCACCAGCCCCTCAGGGGACGGCGCCGTCCCTGTGTGGGGACATAGGGAACTCTATCCCAGGTGACGCTCCCTCGGGAACCGCAGCGTGCAGCCCCGTCCCTTGTTGGCAGCTGCAGGGCCATACAAACCGAGTCAACGCTTCCCCTCTACAACATAATCCTAAACTCTAAACAGCTTTAACTTCCGCGGGGGGCAGAGCTCCTGCACTAAATCCAGGTGAACTCGGACCCTTCTCCAGGCACCGCTCTTGAAAAGCGGCTGCTTCTTGGCAGACCTGAAGGCACCGCACGCTGATTTCTGAGGCTACGCTCGTCCTGCCCAGGCTGTCAGACCGGGCAGCGGGGCAGGATGTTCTGCAGAGACCCAGCGGATGCTCCTTCCAGAAACGAACCAAAGCAGCTGGGAAGGTCATCTCTTTGCCAGGCAGCCTAAGATGGTACATTTTAATTTTAGCAAGGATTGACTTCATATATGAAACATTTAATTCTTTATAACTCAGCTTGAAAAAAAGACGAGAAAACTGACTGACTCTGGAATCCTGACTGAGATCTAACAAATACTGGCTTAAACTCTTCACAATTCTTCTGCTTAGGCATGTTGACACTCTTACTTATTATACACATTAAAAAAAAAAAAAAAAGGAAAAAAAAAAGGTAGTTTGTGGCAGTTAATTTGAGCCAAATCTATCATTATAGGCTAGGGATTTATTTTATGATGCAGTTTGTGTCTTTTGATATTTTCCTTGTCGAAGGTTATCATCAACAGAAAATACTTGGAAATATTTGAGACCTTCTCAGAAAACAATGTAATTCTCCCTCCCGCCTTTCCCCCTCGCCTCCTTCTTTCTGTGCACTCTTTCCTATGTCATACGCTTCAGCTTTTCATTTGGATCTCGAATGCTAGGCCTGCACCAAACTCCTGAAAACCCTAGTGTAGTTTGGATGAATATATCTACTCAAAACATTTGAATAAATAAACCCATTTAATTAAGTAGATTAAGTTTTTTCTATCAAAAAAGGGGAACAGTTGATAATGGCAATAATTGCTCTTGGACCTCATAGAAGCTGAGATTCATTTTGGCTTTTTACTTCGGCATGTTGAATGAGAAGTAGACATCCAAGAACATCGGAATAAAGAAAACAGTTCACACACACACAGACTGTAAACCCTAGCAAACAATTTGTAAGGCAGAGTAAAATCGCCTTTGTGACTTGTAAATCCAACTTCAAAAAATACAACACGTGCTGTTTAGACAGGGAACTAGAGAGGATCTCAAGCTACAGTCATTAAGTGAGTTGTTGCAAGAGCTAAGAAACACGTCAATATTCTGAATACTTTAAAAATAATGTTCTTCACAGCAGTTCAAAGCAGCGGGAGGAAAGTGTTGGAAAAATAGCATCAGCCATCTAATTGTACATCTTATTTTTACAACAGGTCCCAGATTAGCTTCAAATCAATTTAAAGGCATATATAAAACTAAATTCAAACATTGCCTTTGGCTCGGTCACTTTCAATGGACTAAGCCATGTATCTGTGCAATGCTTATTTTATACCCTCTGATCAATGTTTACTCAGAGAAGAAAATAAACTTTCCATATGGAAGCATTCCATGAATGCTTTAAAGCTCGTATAATAATATAATTAATAGATAGTGTCCCGTTCTCATAGCTTTCATGGAAATTCCATTGTTTCCCTTCTGACCAGCACCCTGCCATTCTGACCTAAAATAGTCCGTCTAATGCTATTGAGAAGAAAGTGCCAAGGTGCCTAGGAAGAGCCAGGACTGCAGATTCAGTCCATCCCAAAGACCACCCATCCCAGCTACCCGGCTGGCAGGAATCCTTCGTGTTGTACGAAGTGCTGGGGCAGGTCATTCCTTGCCGCTTCAGCCCGTGCAGCGCAGCACGTGCTAGAGCCTGACCCATAGCAAGTCCCAGTTGGACTGGGAGAGCCACCTCCTCCCTCATCCCTTTATTCCTCATGTTTTGGTGCTTGCCAGGGATGTCCTTCTCCCGCTTGTCTACCTGTAGGTGGCATCTGCTGCCCTGGGATGGGACAGCCTCCCCACTCTGCGGGTTGAACACCAAATTCAGCATATTTACAGTTGAAATGTTTCAGCAAAGGAGCAGGTCTAAAGGCATAGCTAAGCTGAGAAACTTCCCTTAGCTAAAGGAAGATGCTTCAAGCAACAACTACCTCAATCTGAGAGGAGTCACCATTAAAGCTGTCCTTCCCCACAGGAGGACCAGCTCAGGGCTCGACGGGCAGGTGAGCACATCTCTCACCAGAGTCTGCCTCTGATTTTGGGTTCGTAACTCTTGCTGACCCTTCCTGCTTTGCCAAGGTGTTCACCTTGCCCAGCTATCAATTGGGCATCACAAAGCCACTGATTTGACATGCTATTTTGAAAGTAGCTCAGAAATATTTAAACATTTCTGTCAACATTACACATTTACAAGATATCTAGGAATATAAAGAGTACCCACAATGGCCTAACGCGAGCACAAACTCGGCAGCGGCTCCCAGCAACTTTGCAAAGCCCTTGGCAAGGGTCGTAGAGACTGAGCAGCTGGGGCAAAGAAACGCTGTGTAGTGAGTTAAATACTAACAGAGCAATTGCCTGAGATAAACTCCAGTCACGTTGTACTCAGGGCTTGCATTTTAGGTGGGAAACAGAGAACCCAAATTCAGTGCAGAGAACAGCTCTGCTCAGCCCCAGTCTGGGACTTCTCCCAGGCCCTTCACCCTTTCTCGGCTGCTTTCCCCGGAGAGAGGAAAGTACCAGTTCTGGCTAACAAACCTGTCCACATCTAAGGGGAGATTTAAACCTTAGGACTGAGCCAGCAGCCCCATCTCACACAGAATTGGGAGGACAAGACAAAAGCCTGGGTGATGTTATCCACCTTTTATTTGGCCATCTCTTCCCTAACACCGCTAGCCACCACAAGGTGTCTACTGGCACACGAGAGATGTAAGAGTCACCCACAATCCAGCCACTCTGTAATCCAAGTTTATATCCAGATTCTGTTTTGGGAATGTATCACAGCCTGTAAGACTTGGTTTTAAGACCTTAAATAATCAAAACAAAAAATAGCTTAAGTAATTCAAACACACCTTTGAAATCAATAAGAACTTTTTTTTCACATATGCTTTGGTTTGGAAGCTTTCTGTAAAGACACTTGAAAAGGAAAATACTGACACAAAAAGCCCAAATCACCAAAACGTATTAACTAAAACATGTCAGACGATCTTGATTTACCTCGAGATTTCAGCTTGCCTTCAGATTCCAGCATTACCCAGGCCCTGCTTACCCAGGGAAACAAAGCCTGGAGCTGCACTGCTCACTAACACATGGTGGTTGTGTTTGTTCTCAGCTGTATCCAGGCATTGCAAGACTTGAGGTTGCCCAAGCCAAGTGTTTGTCCTTAGATGGGTTTGCCATCTACACCGTTACGGGACTTGAACTTGGTGGGTCGCTGTGGCATGGGGCTGTTTTGGGAGAGCACTGGCAACAAGCACAGAGGAGATTTCAACTCTTCGGCAATGGGACAGATAAGGGTGGCTAAGTCAAAAGAGAAGACGACACACATGCCCTTTCATCTCTTAAACATCTATGAAATGACCTGGATCGAACGGCATAGGCCAGTACAGAGCAGGATTTGAAAGGCAGAGAGTACATATTAGCTATCTAGTCAAGGCAGCAAGTCAAGCTTGTATGCCCTAAGTTAAATGCTTTAGAAGGATCAAGAAAAATGTGCATTATCCTGTCAACATCAGGATGTCAGCACATCACCCTCTAGACTGCGTCCTGCATAACAGCTCTGTTTCTCTCTGTAAAACATTCAGAGTCCAAAAGCCCTCACCTTGGATAACATAGGCCTGCTATACAATTCTCACATAAGACCTAGATCTGCTTTGCAAAGAAGATCCCAATCTGTACCACTGGCACTGAGGCAGGAAGAACACAGCCCAGGTCTGCATCCACATCCCTGCCCGGGCCACCTGCCAGATGTGTCCTTTTCCACAGGGATAGCCCGCCAGGGATTAATGGACAGGCAAGTGCGTGCTGCAGTTCACATGTTGCCAGGACCTTTACCTTACCTGCTCTCATTTCAAAATGACTATTGCTGTCCAATTCCAGCTGGGCCCAGGAACCAGCATGGTGCAACCTCGAGCCCAGCAAGTCCGACAGCCCCTCCTTACCTTTGCTAACAAACTACTCGTCTACATCAATATTACTTAATCTAACTTCACTCTAACTTTTGACCATTCTTGTTAAGGGAGTAAAGACATACAAGGTAATCAAACTCCCTCTTTTCTCCTCTCCAGAAATGCTCCATTTGATCTTTTAAAAACAGCAAAAGAAAAAGACACAATTCTCTTGCAACACCAAAACAAGTGAGAGCGTCACAGACTCACAGAAGGGTTGAGCTTGGAAGGGACCTCTAGAGATCATCTAGTCCAAACCCCCTGCTCCAGGAGGGACACCTAGAGCACATGCCACAGGGCAGCATCCAAGCGGGTCTTGAAGATCTCCAGGGAAGGAGACTCCATCACAAGCAATACTTGACCATTAATGGTTCCCTTAGTGTTTTGGATCAATCTGCAATCAGGAACTTGTAAGTTTTGCTCAGCTACATGTCAAACTGATGGTTCTCGGATGAGACACAAGTTGCCCACACTTGTATCCTGACGTTTAGAAGTATATTTAACTCTTTGTGATGTTATTTGAATAACAACTTTGGAAAGCTTAAAATAAATAAACAAACAGCTAAAGCTTCCCCCCACATCACATTGCCTGGGAAGTCTAAACACTTAAATTATCAACCAAGCACAGAGCGTTCATATTGACCAAATATTTTAAAAGTATGCTTAAGCTACCACTGAGAAAGATTACTCTGCTGACAGAAATCAGGCATCTGGATTAATTTCAGGGAGTGCATTTGACAATCCATCATCCCAGAATATGAGAACAAGGAGCTGCTCAGTTAAATTAAATGGTGAGTTACTCTGGAACAAATCAAAGGAAATTCATCTCCACGCTGTGTTTAGCCCAGACACGTAATTCAGGGTTGACACTATTAAAATCCAAGTGGTCTAGCTGTATTTAGTGAAGACTGGATCGTTTTATAGCCAATACTTAGTTAATTATTTGCACTCTGCACAACATACAGGGTAGTAACCAGGTTTTACAATTCCAACACCAAGCCAAGGCTGGTCAAGGGATGCTTTTTTCAACACTGGAGAGGGACAGATGTGGAAGAAACAACCCGGGAATGGTGGGCCTAGACATGAAGTCCTGCTGAATGGAGGGTGCTTGTTGCTCCCAACGTAGCGGGGCAGCAGGACCTTCTCACAGGGTCCTATTTCTTGGGATGCTCCGGTGCATCACGGGCTGCCTTTGGGAGCCCTTCATTTGTTGGATGTTCACCAATTAGACCCTGCACCCCTCAATGGTTGAACAGAGGCAATAAAGGTTTGTTTTCCTCTGGAAGAAAAGGGTGAAAGCTTCGTGACCCAAGAGATCATGTGGTTGGAAAATCAGGCTCAGTGGGACAAGTGATCTCCTGAAAACATTTTAAGGAGAAGAGAGTTAATCTCAGAACACAATAAGGAAAATACATTGATATAAAATCCCTTCTTGCACCAAGTGGTTCCAGTTTCATAGATACTATCCAAAGCTGAAATTTCTCAGAGTGTATTCTTAACCTTAACCTTTCTTCAGTCTTTGTATCTTTAAATAACCTCTGCCTTTTCCACTATCTCTTAACTCTTCATTAAATTGCTCCTTCATTTTCTCTTTAAATTTCAAACCTATTTTTCCCCTCAATTGATATATTTAACCTAATCTTCTCATAATAAGAGAAACAACAGCTTCAGAAAGAATGCTCCCCTTAAGTGCAAACTTTTAAATAACCATAAACTGGAACATAAACCTCATAGTGCCACCCCTGACAATATTCCAGATTAAATAAAAACAAAAATAAAAATAAATAAAACACACAACGCCATATTGACTTGATATTCAGTTTCCTAGCTAGGTCTCACTTAGGCACCTACCAGGAGAACCAGAGCAGTGCAGCTCACCACAGAGTCAAACCAGCTCACACACACTCACACACCTTGAAACTTGGGGGAAAAATCCTGCAGAAGGTGAGGGAGATTTGTAAGAACCACCAGACATACCCGAGACGACCACACAACCCGCGCTCAGCACCTCCTGGAGCTGCAGCCCCATCCTCTGGGCTGGGTTTTAGGTGCCAGGAACAGCTGGGAGCGAGTCCCCGCTTCTCTAGGGATTTCCTGCCTGTTTTCCCAGGGGCTCTGCTACCTTGCTTCTTTTCTCATGTGAGAGCCATAGCGAGAGCAAGGACAAAAATAAGATGCCTCACACACGGGCATCCTGGTGAGGAGGAAGTGACTTGCATTTCTCTGCCTGCAACTGGATGTGGAAAGGACGGGGTGCCGGGAGCAGGTCCACACTTTTATACATTCATAATCCTAACGATAGGATGGGAGGGCTAAACTTCAGCTCACTTTGAGTATCCCAGATATCCTCAGAGCATAAAGCATCCTTAATTTTTTTTATTTTTCCTGGTCAGGGCCTATACTGAAAGGGTAGCAAAAACTCTCCTTTGCCAACGGGCTGGCAAATCTACAAATTTCAGAGTGAAACCAGAAAGATGAAGGGCCTTGCGCAAGATAGGCAAAAAACACTGCTTCCACTGCCTCCCTGCACACCAAGATGGTCTAATTTCTCAGGATAGAAATACAGGCCCACAGGCTACTCTGCTTCCAAAGGGGCTGTAACTCGGAGCTGAGAAGTCCACCCTTCTATAACCGCATCTACACCACGGAAGAGCCATCTAGCTGGTACCTAAACCTTTTCTAAGGACTGCAATTAGCCAACAAGCCCAGCTGATCTGGTATTTGCTTGCAAATTGCTCTTTTATCTGCTTCCAGCTTGATGCATTTAGGCATATCTCATAAGTTGCATACATTAAACAACTTAGTACTTCTATGAAACCCTTTTTCCCCCACAGAAGCGTGGTTCTTAATCTCAGCTTCCCAGGTTCATCCTGCAAACCAATAAAAGCACCCAAATACACCAGGCTTTGCCCCGAGGAGATGGGCAGGAGCAGAGCAGGCGACGCGACATGAGAAGCCGCCGGCTGCCACCGTCGCGCTGCCCGTGAACAGCAGCCCCGAACACAAACACGGGCTCCCCGCTTGGGCCCGTTCCTGCTGCAGCCTCTCACACCAGCGTGGGAGATCATTTCCAGCATCACAGTGTGATTAATCCTCCTCTGTTGCAAATGGGAGCTTCAGCGGAAATACCAACCATTTATTTTTACACATTTGGCCAAACACCTTTTCCTTTTATAATCCTGGCCAAAATCAGTCCAATTTTTCAGACTGATTGGGCATTTAGCAGTAATGCACCTAAATGGCTTTCTGCTGACACACGATCGCATTGGCACAGGAAGATTTATAGCCCCGAGCCCCAGGTAAGGATGCTCCATTTTCCTGCAGACTGATTAGCACTGTCTATCGCAGTGATTTAAGTGTTTTTTCACGGAGCGCAGCGAGGAGCAGAAATGGATACACATTGTCAGCTACTGGCAGTTTAAGTGCAAGCAGCTGCCCCGAAAGCTCTGCGCGGGACGCGGGAAGACGAGCCGCTACGATAGCCGGTCAATCAGAGAAGATAAATCTCGGTGTCAGCTCCAATTATCGGGATACTCCAGTTAACTCCCCGAATCACAGACATTAGGCTGGCTTTAAATGCCCGCATGGAGGGGACAATACCATCGCTCTCGGGAGGCAATTTCACTGGCTGACAGATCAAAAGGCTTTCCGCAGCTAGTTAATTCCAATTAAGTTTTTCCTCTCAATTTCATCCCGCTATTTGTTATCCTCAGGCAGCTCCTCTCAGCAATTCGTCTCCTGCCATGCTGCTGCTCACGTTAAGACTACTGGAAATGGTGACATTATTACAAGTACCCGGCGATGACACCTGCAGGCCCAGCCCTATCTCTGAGCGCTGCAGCTCAGGTCCTGCCTTAAAGAGAATCTTCTAACTGGAAAGGCCCATCAAAACACCCTTTAATTTAGCTGTTCAAGCACCCTTCCCTCCTTGTGTCCCATCTCTTTTGTTCTCTGGTGAGTTTTGTTTTTTCTGGTCGCTCCATCTTCAGACCACAAAGCTACGATACCAGGGTTAATGTTAGAAAAGGGCTGCTGCAGAATTAGCTCCTGCTATTTATTCAAAAGTCAGCAAGCACCGATGTCTCGAAATGCTTTAAGAATACATATAATATTATATAAAGATGATTTTGTCTGGCGTACTGCTGTGCTGTAGAGTTGATGTAAAGCCAAGGGCATAAAGGAGACACTAAAAATGTCTTTCCCACACATAATTCCTTTCCTTGCCTCTCCAAACATCAGTGGAAATAGAGGAGCTTTATGGCGCATCCTAACGGTCAGCACAGCTATGTGAAAAACAGAGTCTGCCAAAACAAAAGCTCTCTTAAAATCATTTTTTTTCTGTGACGATACCTAAAGGAGAGTCTAGGGGGTGGCGAGGAGTCCAAACCCTCCGAGGGGGCCAAGTCAGGTGCAGCATGCACTACCCCAGTGAGTGCCTATGGGGAGACCCTACAGCAGCAGCAGCCGTGGACAGTCAAGGCCCAAGGGAAGACTTTCATGCAGAGGTTTGGCTTCTTGTTGCACTTCTCTGCTTCCCCTTTAGCTCTATTTCCCCTTCAGAGATGTTTGACCTTAAATGCAAAAGGATGGCACAAGTCAGCAAAAGTGTTTGTTATGTATGAGCTCTCTTTCTTTCAAAATACTTTTACAAAAGTTGGCAGGAGCTGCATTGCAGACCCATGGGAGATCTGGAATCTAACATTATTTATGTCTCAATATAAAGAAAAAAAGTAATGAAAAGGAAGGAAAATGAAAAAAAAAATTAACAGAGTCTGATCGCTCCTCTTTTTTGGAACCATTGAGGGCTATCACCACCCGGGGCCTCACCGAAGTCACATCCCTCCCTCCGTGCTTTGCGGCCGTGCTACGTGGAAGCGGGACCATGTGCAGCAATGCTGCATTTACGGCGAGGCAGCCCCACAGGCGAGGAACGCGAGGCCCTGGGCCGAGCTAAGACACTGACTCGCACAGCAGAGCGCAGACACGTGGATGTGCTCTGCTCACAACACTAAACCAGTCATCGTAGCAGAACAGTTAAAAATCCTTTGCGATACAAGTACAGAGCCTTCCCAAGGAGATGAGTCCTGAAGGGTGTTGTGAGGAACATTTTAAGAAAAGGTTATTTGTGTTTGCTTATCCCCACAACAGTCCCAGGTTCAAACCTATCCTGCTGTTTTCTCTAAGCCTTGCTAACTTTCAAGCAACATTTACACAATAAACCAAGGGGCAAGTTCCTAAAACTTTTTGAACACAGGTTTGCATCCTTCCACATTATTCCAACAAAGCAAAAAACAGAGGAAGAAAATAAAAAGCACAGTTGCTCATTATCAAACACACCCAAGAAAAAAAGATTTTTCAGAAGTCCTGCATCATCCTAGCCAAGGGTCAACCTAGCGAGGTAACAGTCTCAACTCAAGCATCTTCCTTGGCTGTGCTCTCCTCCTGGTGACCTTTCTTCAAACACATATCCCTCCTAAGCTTGATATATCCTCTCTCCCATGTGTGAATGCAGAGAGGGCTAGAAAAAGAGAAAGCACCACGTGGAACCTCCAAAACATCTTCCTGGGTGTGCGGGAGGACTTATTATTAGACATGACCTAAGTTTTCAGAGGGAACACACGTCAACGCAGATACTTTTTGCTCTGAGGAACTCTCTCCTCCTAGGATTAGCACTCATTCCATAGGTGCATGCTTTATACTTCCCAAGCTCCTTGGGAAGCAAGTTGGATCAGCAAAGGGAACTTAGTAATTCAGGTGTAATGTCAGAAGGTGGAGATACAACTAGCATGACATTTTCAAAATGGTCTAAATTCCTTAGACTTGCCAAGTCCCCTTGAAGCTTGGGTTTTGCATAGAATTTAGGTTCCTAACTCCCTTCTGTGTTTTCGAAAGAGCTAGGCCCAATCTGCCGATTTTACAATATAAAACAAGCAGACTCTGCTTGGGAAGTTGGGATACAGAGTAGGAGTTTGGAAAACATGACCACAGCTATAAATGAGCACAATTCCTCCGCATACTAAAGTACTTTTAATGCTGTGCCTAAGGTCATGCAACAAATCAACGCACAAGCCTGAATCATAGCCCTAAGGGCATATTACATGTACTCAGATGCAGAAGTAATTGAGTAATTAAACAGACTTACAAGTAGCATTACATCAAGTTGATATATGGCTAAAAAGGGGCTTAAGAAGGTCATTGGTTTGCTGAAATCAAGGAGGAGTCAAGAATAGAGAACAGCCCGGAGATGAACAGCTAATTTCACCACACAGGTAACCCGGCACTTAAAAGTCTGCTACTAATTTACTGCTGCATCAAACTTCCAATTCCACTACCCGCTACTGGAAATACTGAAATTCCCCACTTGAGGGACGTGTCTTGCCAAATAGTTGCTCTGCGCTTGGAGAATTCGAGATGAAAAACACCCAGTGACCTGGCTCGTACCTCCTGGCTGGCACAAGGACTAATAACAGCCACTTAATAGGAACATTCCTGTGCATGGCAGTGGGAATGTTTCCGCTGGGTGGCTCGGAAGTAGAGCGAGCAGCGCGCTCACCAGACCTCCTAGACAACATCCTGCCTCTAAATTCAACTGTCTGAATTACACCTACAGTGCTACAGCATTTCCCATTACCTAATCCAAACGGTTCTTCCATCATTTTTCCGCTGCCACACACAGGTTTCCTTCACGAATGCCATTTTCCCCCTGGTGCTCTTAGGTCGACCTCAGTCATTGTTTGATTTAATTTGGAGCCTGGCAATGGAAACACCTTGCAGCATGGAGAGACCCCCACGACGTGGTCCTGCTCTCCAGGAACAAGATCATACCAGTGGCCATCCAGACTGACCGGCAGTGAACAAGCTACTGAGAACGCACTGATATCATGTGCTGGGCGAGGACCTTGCTAGGACTCAACAAGCGCCAGCGGCCCAGCCCGGAGCAGCTTTTGGTGCCCCTGCTCTGCTTTTTCCTATCGCCCCTTTTCTCCTCCCTCTGCATAGCCTCTGCGTCCACCTTCCCATCTCACGAAACACAGAAGCGATGTGATCCCGAAATCCCGGCAACCACACGGCTCCTCCAACTGGGAAACTGGTCTAGGCCTCCCAGCACCACCGAGGGCAGCCTGAGGGGCGGCCTGCTCTGCTCAAAGCCTTTCGCTGCGCTCCATGCGGGTGGTGACGACAGGATGGTCCAGGCCAGCCCCATTCTCTAGAGAGAGCAGCACACACATTGGGAGCCTCCTAGTATTAATTTTAAGGAACAGTCACTGACTGAGACTGGGTGAGACTTGTATATATTCTGGGCTAGTGCTGTGGGGGAAGGAAAAATCCCAGGCAAAGCAAGATGATAATGTGGTTTGGGTCAGAAAGACTTGTGTAGTGAAAATTAATGGAAGCGAGTGGTATCAGCTCTACCCCATTCATCTTGTCTGTGGCAAAGAGAACAAGATCCTCAGTGTATTTGCAGCAGGGTGTCTGACATTCAGGTCACAAGCCATAACTCAAATTTCTCCAAGTTCCTCTTTGTTCAACTATCAATTTGAAAAAGGTTCAAGGAAAATCCCTGAAATTCTTCTTGCACCTGCTTCAAACACCTCTTGAGCTTCTGTAATTAGCAGCTTAATGAGTTAATGGCCATGAGCCCATTGAACACCCAGAGCCCTCGGCCACACCACTCCGATTGTGTGTGTGGATCCCATGGGGGGCTTCCTAGCTCCACACGGGGGGTGGCTGCAAGAGTCCAACCTGCTCCAGCAGAGGGGCACTGAAGTTCAAAGTCGCTAAAATTTATAAAAGTCACCCAGAAAGGAGCTTAGGGCCCCTTTTGGAAAATGCTTTTATCCAAGCATCCAGGCAGGGACTGGTGCCCACTGTTCTCCTGGGATATGAAGTCTGGAAAGAGAGGTCTACAACTAACCTGCGCACAGCACCTTAGGTAGCTCCCCCAGACTCTGGCGGCAACTAGACTAATAAGCGCCAAGGTACTCGCAAAGATCCCCAAATCTACCGTGACGGGGAGAGACTGAGGCCTCATCAGAGCGCACTGCAGACAGGGCCCAAGGGGACAGTGCCTGAGCAGGGCCAAGAGCACCAGCGGCTTCACGCTGCCCGTGGGTCCCCAACGACAGAGTTGGTACCGGGTACCCTCCTCACGCTGGCACCGTCCCATCGTGTGCAAGTCAAGCTCTGCCTAGATATCACTTCCAATGTGGGGGGATTTAAACAGAAATCCATTTATTTACTCAGCAAACACACTGTACTGATCCATTTTTGGCTCCTTCTTATTTTTTTAATAATACTTAAAGAGTGATTTGCCTCTACCATCACCAAACCGCCCCACACCTACTTTTGAATCACACAACACCTCGCAGTAAGAAAGGCAAAATTAACGTTCCCTGTGTTGTCTGATTACAGACATAGCTCAGTGGGGAGAGGAAACGCAGGGTCAGGAGCGGTTTCCTGTCTGTGTCTATAAATAGCCGCGTGATGGGTTTGTGCAGCGCTCATCAAGGCATCTGCACAGCTTCTGTCCTCCGCTTGGCTCAGACATAAATGAAAGCGCCCGCGCGGCCGACCGCAAAACACGTCTCCCCTCGAGCAAGGGTTGTTGGAAAGCAGAGAGTGTGCCTGCTAACCGGATGGTGCTAACGAGAGATGCCGCTCGCTGAGCTCGGAGAAGGCCACGGATGCACAAGGGACATTGAGACAGTCCCTTGTGCTCCCGACATGGCTTCGCCACAAGTGGACACTCCAGACGTCCCCCCTAGGACACTGCACAGCCATCCCTAACATCCAGCACTGGACCAATGTCCAGTGCTTGTCCTGGCTCCTGCTGGACTGAACTGGGCCTTGCAAGCGCTTGACAGCGGTGCAGGAACCATGGAGCAGAGCCTGACCGGGCCCCACGGCAGCTACAGGAACTGAGGCAGTAACACCTGCCCCCACATGCCCTGGGGTACAGCTGGGATTTCCACCACACTCCCAGCATTTGGGTCAATTCTTGTTGCACACCTGTGCTCCCCTATTCATTACTGATCTCACTGACTTCACTGCATGCAATACAAAACCAAAGCCTGTTCCCAAAATGCTCTAAAGGGGAGGGATGGGCGTGAGGATGCTCCAGGCCAGGAGAGGCCACGGGGATGGACCCGTCCCCAGGCTGGGGTGGCTGCAAGGGTTCGCTGTGTGTGACGCTCCTGCCCTGACTGCACACCCGGGTGCACTGTGACATCTAGTGGCAAGCGGAGCCCAGAGAGGCTCCCTGCTGCTCAGGGACGTCACTGCCTGGACAAACATTCACACATTCACAAGAGGCTCTTCCCACCCATCCTAATGAGCAGCTCTATTTATCATAGAATCATAGAATGCCTAAGGTTGGAAGGGACCTCTAGAGGTCATCTAGTCCAACCCCCCTGCACAC
>JAWLRI010000139.1:2730016-2773405 GCA_034781795.1 Crypturellus tataupa | reverse complement strand
CTGAACAGGCCCAGCTCCCTCAGCCTCTCCTCATAGGGCAGATGCTCCAGCCCCTGATCATCCTCGTGGCCCTGCGCTGGACTCTCTCCAGCAGCTCCACATCCCAGAACTGGACACAGTGCTCCAGATGTGGCCTCACTGTATGTACACTACACATGCATAGAGCATGACGGTTATTTCTAATTAGGTCAATCTGCTGAGACTCCTATTTCAAAGTATACCACAAACATGATAGGGGCAGGAAATAAATAAATAAATCAGTTTGCAGCACAACTCAAACCCCATCATCTGTTATGCCCAATATTTTTCACATATATCCTGAACCTGGAGTGTTTTCCCTCATCCAGTCTTTCCCCTATGGGTTTCTGCAGTTCTCAATAAAACTTTACCAAGTCGGAGCTGTAGCCCCGTACAATGGCCCTTCGTGAGGCTGGATCTCTGCCTATGAGTTTCCTGCTCCCACCAGGGACGGAGCTGCTGCTCTCGCTGGGCGAGAAACAAGCAGGTTGTTACTGCTGTGCCCTCAGGGCACCGCACAGCGAGGGAGGCCTTGCATTCAGCTTTGCTCTGTTCTTCTGCTCTATAGTTCCTTCAAACACCACACTGATTCTTGTCTCTTTTTCTCAGGGTCTGGAGGCATGGGCACGAGGAAAACACAACCCTCACCCTGCTCCAGATGCCACCTAAGCTTTCAGAAACACGACACAGAGCTGAGGAGACTAAATCTTATAAAGGGAAAGAGCACTAGGAGAAACCAGGATTTCATCCGCAGGTGCTCAGGTAGGAGTAAACATTACAGAACTACATCTAGTCTCAATCTGGCTTAATAAACTTGGCCATATGGGTTGCAAACATCCATTTTGTACTTGTATCGTTATCTTTACAGTTGGACTTGATCATCTTGAAGGTCTTTTCCAACCATAGTGATTCTGTGGTGCAGGGGACCTGAACAGACAGCTCTCACGTCCCCTGTTTGTCCCCACAGCGATCACTGCTGGTCTCTGAGCAGCTCCAAGAGCCCTGCCAGCAGCCTGTGGTCACATCCTCTCCTCCTTGGGCAAGACTTTATTTCATATTTCACCCTTTTCTTCAGACTTTGTTCCATTTCATGCACCATCATCAATGATATATTCAATATTAGCTGGAATAATGGGGCAGAAGTTAAGTTGATAGGCTTTGCCTAACAAATAGAATGGCTGCATCACGCCAGGCTGGGCAGTTGCAGTAAAGGGAATGAGCTGATCGCTGCACTGCTTGTTGCAAGAGGGGAATGATTGCCAAATCTGATGGGTAAAACTGAGAAAAAGGTCAGATTTCAAGAGGATGATAGATTTGTTTGAGATTTGGGACCGAAGGAAGAAAGTTGGAGCCTGTCACAAAGCAGGCAGGCCCAAGCCTCTTAGCATGAGGTCTATTTCTTACAATACACAAAACCTACCCCATTGTTGGAAAATGCTGGAAATAGAAGTGAAATTTGCAATGTCATCACCCCAAAAAGATGAATCAGGAGGTCTCTGAAACCAAGGTGGCTAAAGTTAGCTCTGCTTGGGGAAGAGCGATGAGTAAGTTGAGACTTTCAGACAGCAGGTTCCGGGAGCAGCAAAGACATCAAGCACCATGGTAGAAACCTCCCTGAGCCGCCAGGAGCACATCCCCAGCACCCTTTACCTTCCTAGAGCTTTCGTTTAATGAAGGAAATGACCAACATCACAAAGAAGCCAGTTTCTTCCCGACATGGAGCTGGCCGTGATAGGCACCTGGCCGTGTCCGTGTCTCCATACCCCAGCACTCCTCGTCACCCCCAAAGCAAGGCCGAACCTTTTGCATCCCATTTACAGTACCAGAAGATGCAAAACATTCTTATGGTGAATTCCATTTTGGTTAATATCTAGCAACATAATCCTATTCCCTTCCTAACATTTTAGGCTTATTTAATCACTTTAATTTGCTAAAGATACATAATTGTCCGTTTAGAAGGAGAGCCTACACAATTCCCACTTCCTAGAGGACTTAAATGTACTGATGGAAACTGCATTCTGGCCTTGAATGCAGAGAGCTAATTGCATTTCTGCTCAGCTCCGCCGCTCAGCGTGCGGCCACGGTGGCACAAAGCAATGGGAAATAAATTGACTCAAGACTTGGCCAGAGAGCATCTGCAAACAGCGCTGAAAACTCAGCTTGATTTATTTTGTAGAGAGGCAGAGGACAAACAACGCGCTGCTACTGCCGATTCCCTGTCGTGCAGTGGTGGAGCCGGTGGCTGTGCGGTGGGGACTGCGGTTGCCGCGAGGACCCCACGGCCGAGGCAGTGCCATCCAGCCCCACCGACACTGCGGGTATTTCCCTGCGAGAGCAGGAGCACAGGTAGCTGCTACCCTCTAGAGGAGACACCTCTGCCAGGCACCGTGGAAAACCCTGTGCTGCTGTATTACCCATTACTGCGTTGGTGTTACGCCGACTTGGAGAACATTGGGTTTTGCTGTGGCATTTAGCCGAGCTCCAGGGATCTGCTGATCGGAGCGGGTCAGGAGCGACGGCCGCAGTTGTCGTGGGGTAAGGAACAACCTTGCTCAGCTCCTCTGCAAGTCGCCTCGGTTTTATGAACCCAGAAGTGATTTTTGGCTTTTTCAGGGTTACCAATGCTCACAGCTGTGTGTCCCTGAGCATGGCCTCAGGAGGAGGCTTGGATCAGTGAAAATCTCTGGCTGCACCTAATGTCATCTTACAACACCTTTTTTGTTGTACGTGACACAATAAAATTACTCTGTGAGCAATTAATTTGACAAAGCAACAAACTCATCACGTCTAATTTTCCCACATCTTTCTCAAAAGCAACCATCAGCCACACTACATTAAAATCATTTTTTCCTCCTCTGGCACATAGCCGACTACTCTCAGTGTCTACAGAGGCTTCAGTTGAACCCACATCGCTGCTGACCACACGTGTGTCGATATGACCGTTGGGATGAAAGCGGGGACTTTGGGGGCCTTCGGAGACCTCACAGCTTGGGGCTGATCAGCTGCCAGGCCTCCTGCTAGACCTCGAGAAGCAGCTGGTGCTTCCTGAGCCCCAAACCCCGCGTGACACCAACCCCAACTCCCCGATGTCGTTGGGTCCTCCCTGAAAGCAGCCGGACCAGAGACAGGCAGCAGGAGAGGGGAGCGGGGCTGCTTTGCTCGCTGTTTGCTGTTTGCGGGTTGATTTATTTGTAGGAATGTGCTTTGCAGCGGTCACCCTGGAAGGCTGTACCATTTGGCTTTGGCTTGCAGATACCAACTGCTCATCCCTCATGGGACACCACGGAGATGCTGATGTTGAAGAACCAAATGGGGAAGCTGAGGGGTCGGGACCCTGGATCAGGGTTCCTGGACGATAGCCACAGTCTTGGAACAATCTATTACTTTCTTTTTAAAAAGGAAAAACATTATGACACTCAATAACAACAATCTGCTGTTCTATCAATTGTTATTTTTTAAACACAGAGCAACATGAAGGTCAAAAATCCGACTGCAGCTAGGGATGCAAACTATTCCTAAAAGTTTCTGCCAAGGGTTTGCATCTGTCAAGGTCAATAAGTTCTTTGTTTGAGCCAAATAAAACAGTGCATATTTTTAAACCAACACATGCATGTGGCTGTCTCCATAAGATTTCACAAGCCAGTACACCAGAAAGCTGCTCCTTGCACATCACACAAACTAGCCTGGCTCTGCCAAAGCTACCCGGCCTCGGCAGGCATGAAATGGTGTAAAATCCACAGAGTTTGGAGTTGCAAAGCTCCGCTCTTGGGCCAACTCTCAGTGACACGTGACGGCTTCAGATTTGGTGCAATAATTATTAATATCAGATCCAAATTTGGAATCAGGCCTTTCCCAGATAATACAGGTCAGCTTGACCCACTCTTTGGTTTAGCCTCATGCCTGCAAACAGATACACTAGTATTTTTAATGGAATATCAGGAGAACAAGCCGGATTGGGATCCCAGCCTGCCTTCTGCTTGCAATCACTTATTCCTTTACAACAAGGCTTATGTGGGTTTCTTTCATTAGTCATGACTTCACTCTTTCAGTCACAGACTTCCAGACCAAAACAATCAAAATGGAGATTTTATCCTTTTTACTCATTTTAATCAAGTTTCTCTGCTACTTCTCTAGTTTTGCTTAAGTTGCTCATTAGCCTGCATCAGCCACACACAACAGCGTAGCAGAAAAAACAGTGAAGCGGGATGGGGAATGAAAACACCCATGGGGACAGGAGCCTTTCACAGCCCTGGCTCTGGCTGCTGCCAAAGCAGGCAAAAGCTGAGAACTTAGTGTTTTGTCCCCTGTACACTTCACGCTTTATACTTAGGCTCAAAAGTAGCCCCCACACTGCTTTCTAATGCTGGGCTGGCTGTGGAAGTTAGTAACAGGCTCTGACAGCACTGTGCATGCGCAGAGATGTCACAGGAAGGAAGAGCTTCACATCAACTCCTGCCTCAATTTCACTCTCAAAAAAAAAAAAAAAAAAAAACAGACACACACATACACCACCCAAAAAACCCGAACACTGCTGGATTTGACGTCAAAGTTCTGGTAAAAGTTTGTTGCATTCATTCAGCAGATATTTTTGCCCGAGTCAAAGAACGTACGCGCTTTTTCCCCCCAGTACAGCAGGACGTGGGGCTCCCATCTCAGCTGGCCTGGTGGCCCCGCGATTGGCCATGCTGGTCAGGTCCCCTCAGGGGCAGCCCCGGCACGTGCAGCGGCACCTGCACAATGGGCGGCACCGACTGCTCCCAGGCACCTTGAACGGGCTACAGAACTTCAGCCTAAGGACTCACGTAAACAACGAAATCTAGAAACCAAATTCTGGATAAATCCCAAGATTCGCAGCTCCGCACACAACTTTTCACCTCCAAACCTGGCACAACCACGTGAGTGAACAGCCCCCGCGGCACAGTGGGACACTCTGGTGCATCATTTCAACCTCACGCACCTCAGCACAGCTGCCCGGTCCCCCATCCCAACAGACTCACCTGCCCGGCGCATCCCACACGTGCTGCCTGCTGCCATCCCGCAATCCGCACGTTCCTCTCTCCCGGGAGGAGCCGGCACCTCAGAAAGACATGGCAGCACTCTAGGACCCAAATGGAGCAGCTCTCCCAGTGTTTCCTTCTCCAGCCCAACTGCAATGGTAGTTTCCCTGCACAGGGAAAATACTGAGCAGATCCATCCCTAAAAATCTGGTTCCTCAGCTGCCTAAGGACCTTCCTCTAAGCAATCCTGCTCCAGAGGCTTCTGTCTTACGTTATGCCTTCTCTGAGGACGTTATTGCTCCTGTAGAGAGGGGCTGGGTAGTGCTGGGCTCTTACAGACTCATTTTATTTATACAGATGACCATAAGCATATGGAGTTGCAAGACACAGCAAGATCAGCCTTTCAGAAACTACAAGCCACCTCTGATTTCAGACCTCTCCTGATACCTTAAAGACAAGCTCCAGAAGTGAGACTGATGCTGCTGGGGTGGTTTTCTCAGCTCAGAGACTGGGCTGCAGTGATTGGGACACCCTAAAAACCTTGTGCACCCTCTCACATGCTTGGAATTACTGTCTACATCAATATTTACTCTTAAATCACGTTATCACGGTATTTCAATCATGGCATTTGGGTCTGCTCTCTGTTTGAGAAATCAAAATAACCTGAACCCTCTGGCCAGGTTGGGAGCCCTCGGTCTCGTACGGCACGTCTGGTGCCACGTGGCTGTGGGCACAGAGGAGACAGGTCTTGTGTCTTCCCTGGCCTGGCCTGCCTGGGGCATGGCACTTCATTGCATCCATGTGATGACGCTTAATCCTGAGACTTCTGTGAGGGACTCATTTATTTTCCACTTACAAGGGCGCCTGCCAGGTTTGTGCTGCAGCTGCAGCCGTGTGTGTGGAGGGGTGTGCGGTACAACTGCTGCGCGGCACCGCGGACAGGACATCGCGCGTGGTGCAAGCTACAACTCCCTCCACTGCTGACAGCTCCCCTTGCACCCCCTGCTTTGCTTCCACCCCGGGTCTCTCCACAGAGTATCATTTCTCTAACAAAAACCCAGCCTGGCAAGGCTCAGCGTGCGAGGGCACAGCTGCCTGCCCCAGTTTGTTTCAGGGGCTTTTCATATCTCCCTCATGGGCTGATCCTGTGGGTTAGCACGTTGGTCTAGCAGAGGCCTTGAGGTTGGGTCAAACAGCATCTTGCACGGCATCAAAAAATACGGTTTGCACGAAGAATCCTAAAGCAGAGGTAAAATCACGGACTTGACATGACTGTTCATCCCCCGTGTGCTTCTGTGTGCTGCGCTGTAACAAGAATTGCTAGTTCCTGTGTGCTATCAGGAATTCAAGTGCACACATTTACAGCAATGCTTTGTTCTTCCCTCAAAAGAGAATGCAAATCTGGCTCAGAAAATAATGGGAGAACACCAAGGTTAAAGGAGACAAATTAGGGGAATGGCAGAAGGAAAGAGGATATAAAGCCACTTGTACAAAAGTGACTCAAAATAAGAGCAAAATTGCTTAGAATAGGAACACCTTATTGTTTGGAAAGAAATATGAAGATGTTTAGGTTTAAAATTGATGTAAGCAGACAGCTGAAGAGTTATGGTAGACAGGGAGATCACTATTTACATCAATGCAATTCAGCACATAGCAGGTTGCTCAGGGAATTGGCCCTGTGGAGCCAGAGGCTGGGTAGGGGCCAGCCCCTCTCCGAGGGTTGGGTTTGTTTTCTGTTGGATTTATTTATTTATTTTTGTTAAAGTACTAGACTGGATCAAAAAAAGCCACAGATGAGTCTTTAAGAGCCCCCGCTGCAAGAATTGTCTAAACTTGTCCATAGTGCTAAAAGACTGAGATTGGACTATTTCCATGTGCCATTTAATGTTTCCCTTAGGAAAAGCTTGAGCGTTTGCACATCTGGATTTCATCTGCCCCCAGATTAGACAGTAGATATGTACTTTTTTGGCTTAAACTGGCTCTATCTGTTAACAACATAGTTTGATACTGCCAGCCTTTGCTGCCTCTAGGAAAATGGAAAAGTAGAACTATAGGTACAAAAATGTCCGTGCCTTAATGGTGGCCCTGCTGCCCTGTGTTGCTCCCTCATCTCTTCAAGCTCGTACTCAAGACCTTTATTTTCAGACTAATATTGAAGGCTCTCTGCCTTTCAAGAAGTGAAATACATCTTTGATCTTGAACTGGGACTTTTAAAATAATGAGTGCATCAGCTTGTACCTATTTCTGTCATTAGTGTATTGCCATTAATCCCACTTGAGTGTCTAGATTTAAGCGTTTCATCTTCCCAAATTATTCCCTACTTAGAAGACTTTAATGTAGTTTCAGTTTTCTGGTTTTTGTTTACATGTATACTTAGAACAGCATTTTATCATCATTTTCCCTTTCCTTATGCCAAAAAGAATCTCTCTGTGGCAGGGCTCTTCTGTGCCGAGTTCATCCAGAACTGACTCCCAGTATGGACTCGTGGGGTGCTGCTCTTTGCCAGCCCGTGGTAATGGATGAGGGACACACAACACTAACAGAATCCAGTAAATCCAGTTCTTTATATTAATGGAATAATTTTTGTTACCTAAAATTTGGATATTCTTTTGGGTTCCCAAGTAGGGCTTCGGATGCGGTCATGAGGTAAAATATGTGTGCAAATAGCAAGGAATTTGGCTACTCTGTATTACGTGGAAAGAGTTTGAGCCTGGAGCCACACAGCACACTGAAATGAGCAGGAATGCGAAACAGCAGGGCTAAAACCAACATCTGATAGAAAGATTCTTATGTACGTTTGGTTTTTCTTTTCTTTAAATCCAATGAAAAACTTGGCCTCCTCCAGCACTAAATACCCACATCGGGGGACCTGCAGCTCTCCCTCTGCGGTCGCTGGCCTCAGCTCAAGGTTGCTGTCGGTTCCTCGAACGGACAGTCCCGGGAGAGGTGTCACTAGCAGAGGGAACTTAGAACCAGATCAGAGACCCCCAGCTGGTGTCTAGGCCCTCAGAGCAAAGCGCACGCTGCTCTCTGGTCCACGGGGCTGCTCACAAAGAGCAAGTGGGAGGGAGCCGGCACCCTCCTTGCACCACCACAGCCCTCAGCTACTAATAACAAGGTGCGGGGTCACTTCCCCTCAAAGAAGATCATTAGACGATGATTTTAGTATTAACCATGTAAGGTAGAAAAGTGCACTTTGCTAAAACGCTGAGAGGAGCGTAACATTCTAGTCCTGCTTTCTGAGCAAAGCAGCTATCGCCTCTAGGGTCTGGCTTTATAGAGTGCCCGAATGAGAACTTACTTTTGGTTTAACTAGAACACTTTGCTCACCAACAGTGAGCTTATTACACTTAAACTAATAGATGTGGGGTGTAGATGTGCATCTCATGCCACGTGCCACCAATGGCTCAAGTTTAGAGGTCATTTGGTGCAACAGTCACGGCTGCTCTCCCCCAGGTCTGCTACAAGCCAGGCCCTGGGCTGCTAGGATGGCTAAGGTACAGCAAGACTGGGCTCTGTATATAAGCTACGGAGGAGTTTTATTTTTTCTTTTCCTAATAAAATTGTGCTTCCAGAAATACCTGTCTCAATTTCTCTTTTATTTTTCAGAGATAGGGAGATTAGAGGAGCTCCACACAGGAGCTGTCATAGCACCAGCCCACATTCAATTTGCAGGATTCAACACGGGTTCCCGGGGAAAGAAAGGCGAAAGTAGCAGTATTTCCCTGGCCTAATTATTTGGCCCATTTCTCTGTAGGAAGGCTAATGAATACTGGGAAGGCTACAATGCTAAGACTATCCCTTTTAATCTCACAGATCTCCTATGAATTCTGCATATGAAGAAAAGAAAATAAATTCACTAAGAAACCCCACAGCAAAGGTGGGATGGATGGTGCAATCCAAAAAGAAGGCATCAGTCTAAGGCTCCCCTTTGGAGATGTTACAAAGTTGGTATTTGACATCAGCTGCAGTTGTGTCAATAGGATCACGCTGCCTTGGGCCTTTTTTCTTTCTGATTAATCTCCGGCTTTTGAGATGCAAAACCCCTCCTTTCATTTTGCAATGTTCCAAGTGCAGAACTTGGGATAACAAGGAGCTCTCAGCTTAATTGGCACCAGCTGATTTCCAGGGTAGCCTTCCTTCTCTTAGATGGCACCTAGACTTGTGAAGCAGATACCAGAGTATCTGAGTGCCAGGCAGGCCCTTGGCCACCAGGAGCTGGGGATGACCACACGTGGGCACCGACCACACGTGGGCAGGATTCAGAAAGATGAAAACGAGCGTTCAAGCGTTTCGCTGATGCTAATCAATGCAGGATAGAAAACGTATCCTGTGGATCCTGTGCAACTCTGTGGAGCATGGCCAAAAAGGCTTGAGTTCCCACCAGATTTCACTATGTAATTTCTCAACCTGTTTTAACAGCGAACAGTTCTAGGTCAAAAAAAAAAAGGGGGGGGGGGGGATGGCAAGGTAAGAACACCTAATCTGCAAGCAAAATAGGGTCTAGGGGCTTTATTTAATTGCAGTAACCAGCAGCAGGTAAGGCTCTGACAGCTGCTTCTTCTTAAGGGGCTTATTTCGGTCTGTTTCTTGGCACCACAGCATTCAGTGGCTCTCTCCAGCAGTTCTGGCTTCCCTATACATGCTCGAGTGCCGCTTTTATGAGAAGCTAATCCTAAAGAAACCCTCAAGCCTGTTATTTGGCAGCATTACTAAATAATTATCTGGATTCATACCTGTGTCCAGGAGTCAGCTTTCTGACAGGGATTTGCTGGTGTGTGTTACAGCCCAGCTGCTGTGTCATTATGGAAGGAGCACAAAACCACACGGCTCTGCGCTGGACGGCGGGATGTGCAGTCCAACCTGCAACTTCTCATCCCAGTTGTCTTCTACCACACGGAGCTACCGACTTCAGGTGCTCCTTGAAGCATGACAGAGTCCAGAGGCCCCTGAACCCAGATACTGTAATAGAGAGGAGGGAAGGGCACTGTCTGATGGAAAACACAGATGAAATAAAGGTCACAGCGGGAAACAGAACTCACTTCTGGGTGCCCTAACATCTTACTGAGAGTTTGTGATGGGATGGAAGAGGAGGCAAGCAGCTTGCAAAACCAGTCTAATGAAGATGCATTCAAGATACTTCTACAGCAAGGACTGGGGACACACAGGTGTGTGTAGGCAGCGACAGCCCTGTGAACCGCAGCCCTGCGGAACGGGGGGCAGCAGGGGATCGTCCTCTCCTCCGTGGGAGCTGCAGAGCTCAGAGTTCATGGCAGCTCCTTCCCTCCAGCCGCAGCTCTGGGGCAGGCAGCAGACACACAAGCCATTTCCCACTCTCAGGGGCTCAAGTCCACTCTCAAACCTCTATCTTTGACCTTTGCTTCCTTCCCTCCCCGCGGGCCCTTGAGTTACAACTGCTGTCGGCAGTCGACTGTCGATAAGTTGTGCCGTCGGCAGGGTTTTACGGCAGAAAAGAGCTCTACACACTCGGTGCAAAAGGCCGGTGTCCGGTCTGTTCTGCCACAGCCCCAGCACCACCGAAGCTCCCGCCAGGACGGGCTGCTCCCCCAGCTGCACGAGCAGCCACCACTTGGGGCTCAGGGTGGCCCTCTGCGGCCAACACGGGAACGTCCCGGTCTACCTCCCATCGGAGAGATCCATCCAAAACAGCAGGAGCAGAGCACAGAACGCACCATTTCCTCTCACTACCCTCCAAAAGGTGCAGGGCTACCCACCTTTCTTTTTGCTCGGTCACTACACATAAAAGCAGATAGAGATCAAAAACTTGACCACAGGGGAGAAAAACATGTTTTTTTTTTTTTTTTTTTTTTTTTTTTTACAATGTCTCATTGCTTAAGTCTGTTGGAAACCGTCCGTCAAGTTTGACTGGAACACACCATAAATTATCTTCAGCAAACAGTCAATTGTGGAGAGATAGCAGATTATCTGTTAATATATGCCATATGGTGTAACAAAACGGCCAGTCCCTCTGTCAGGACATACGGCTTCTTTGCATCTTGCTCCTCTTGCAATTACAGAACAGAGAGGAAGGAGGAAAAAATAGATGAAACAAAACAAAACTAAACAAAAAACCCTGTACAGATAGCAAATATCGTTGCAGTGTTTTCAAATTAGCCTAGCCCGTACTTATAAAAATTCTGTCAATTTGGAGGAAAGGGTTTGGAAAAAACATTGCATAACATTAATGCCCTTTAAAAAGCTACAAGCAGCAGTGTCACCCGCCGCACAGCTCCTGCGGTTGGGGGCAGCGCTGCCACGGGCCGTACGACCCTGGGGGCTTCCCTGCCCCTGGACTCTCCTATCTGACCACGAGGAGCCCGGCTCTCGGTGCCTTAAACCCTCACACTGGCAGCCTGGATGACCCCCCGCATCGCGGAGGAAGGGTCAGGATGGGGCACTGATTCATGTGTTGAAGTTGTCCTGTCTCCTACTGCACTCCAAAGCCAGAGGAAAGCGTACGTTAAAGGTAAATGCAACCTAAACTTCCTTTAACTCTACGGACACGCAGCCCCGCTGCACAGGGGGCAGAGCCGCCAGCCCTCAGGGAAACTCTTCCAGGGTCAGTACCCCGAAGAGACGAGAAGCTGCAGAGCGGGTGCAAACTCCCCTTTAAACACTAAAAAGGCCTGGAATGAGCATCAAGTCCTGGAAAAACAACATGCTGGGAAGGGCTGAGGCCATCCCAGAAGACTTCCAAGACCAGGATTTCTTAGTTCCTTGCTCCTTTGCTAAGATAGGCCTTTCGACTCACCACATTCTACGGCCTCAATTTGCAGAATCTGGCAGTGGCTTAAAAGCCTCATTTGTTATTTATGCAGATTAAACTTCACTAATACTTCTGCAGGAAACTGCAGAAATCAGTGCAGTTAGATCAACTCGCTGAAGTCAAGCCCATCACTTGCTGATCACCCATTGATTCTTATTTTTGAAAATAACATGTTATTTTGACACTCTCAACTTGCAGATTTTGTTTTTTCAATGTCACATAAGGCTGCTTATTTAAGATCTTACTTTACCCTAATTATTCAAAACATACAAAAATTTTACACCAGGAGGATTGCAGACAGCCTTCCAGTAAGGCTGAAAGTCTGTGTCAGCAAAGGGATTTTCATGCTATTTTAAGCATTTACGAGTTGTCTCCACCCTAAGTGCTAAGAACATCTAGTAGTGAGAGCACTCTGAACTCTGCGTTTTGCTGTTTAGCTAACCTAGGGGAATCTGACAGTGCAAATATTTAAATGTAAGCAGCAGATGGAGCATTGCCTTCAGCTGCTACCCAGGGCATTAACTGGCTGTTAACGAGAACCACTGTGTTTGTGTTAACACCAGACTGAAGAGACTCTGCTCTAGGAGGAAGGGGATTAGCGATGGACAGGGTGTTTTTACGGTGAGGGAACATGGAGCAGCCTTAATTATAGCAACGAAACTGCAACATGAAGGAGCTGGATGTGCTGAGCCTTCCCCTCGCAGCAACAGGCTCTGCCTCCACATCTACCAACACCGGTCAGAGCCCTGGACACTTCAGAAAGGGACGAGAAAAGTGTACGTGGTTCTGTCTGACCATCCTAGGAAAATTCTTACTTTTGGGAAAACACCTGGTCCAGAGAAAGCACCTCCCATTCCCACACAAACACTCCACATTTTGGCAGTGAAATAAAAGAGAACGTGGCTGCACTAGTCACATCTCTCAGACATCCATTAACCTGGTAACATCAGCAATCACGGCCACAAAACTGGCCACGTGAGAACAGGCCTGACCTCCCAGGGTCGTGAAACAGGTGCCAGAGACATTTACTTCAAATACAAGGAACAAAAATCCAGAATTTTTAGTAAAGTTTGAGTTTTGTGAGGAACAAAATCCAGAATTTTTAGTAAAGTTTGAGTTTTGTGGATTAACCTTATCAAACGTATAGTGAATACAAAGTCCAGGTTGCCATGACTGCCCACATCAAAAACAAGAGGGAAAAAAACAAGTTCTGATTTAACTAGAGCAAAAGCCCCATTTGACTCCTAAGTCCCTCAGCAGTTAGCACAGTTACCAGGAGTCCCTATACACAACACGGGATCCAGCCTGCTGAGATTCACCTGCTGCTGCTGCAGCCCCAGTTTAGACAAACCAGGTTAAACCTGCATGGTCCACGTCAGCGTTCAAAGGCTGCACGCGAAGAACTGCACCTAAGTGCAGACCTCCCAGCTGGAGAGGATGACAGAGGGAAAAATGTAAAAATGCAGCGGCAAAATAGACATTGCTGGATATTAGCAGCCCTCCGAGGCCAGGGATGTTGTGACACCAGCTGCAGTCCCCACGTCTGCACAGACTTCTGCTCCGTTTGCAACACTAGGTGCGATGGAGGTTTTCAGGATGACCAAAGTTAACACTGGGGAAGGTTCCTTAGGAGATTGCCCCAGTATTTAACAGACAAACAGCACCAAGCCCAGTACAGCCGGGGCTGGAGATTCAGCTCTAGCGCTTCAAGGTTGTGAAACCACAGCCGGAGACACCTCAACACTCCCCTAGTTCCTGCTTGGCAGCCAGCAGCCTGTTCGGCCAAAAATGCATTTGAAGGGCGCGAATTGAGATTAGAAACAGGAGAGGCCGCTTCCCCTTGGCAGTCGTTCAAAGGAATACATCAGCGTGTCCCGAAGGAGGAAGCTGACTTGCATAAAATAAGTTTTCAGCTTCCTCCTGCACTGCCTCACTCGAGTGGAGGTGACCTGATTCAGGAGAGAAAAGAAGGAAAACAAAACACCCTCTTAAAAAAAATGGATTGGAATGAATTGGTTTTCCAGTAATTTAACCCAAGATTCTTGACAGCCAAGCACCAAGCGGCTGGGAAAGCCCAGGATCCAAAGCTGAAGCGCAGATTTCTCTCTTGTTTTGTTGTTCCTTTTTTTTCCTCCCCCTCCTCAAACAAGATGATCCAATTCCCATGACTGAAAGAATGAGGCCATTATTGTGCCAAAAAATAGCTTTAGTTCTCATAGTCACAGAGTGACATATTTATAAGCTCATACCAGGATAAAGAATTACAGCTTCAGAGGGTCAGAGCACATCTCTAAAGAGAGTAAAGAAGAGCCAAGAAGTTGTTAGAGCCTGAAGACAGACAGTCCCTTCAAGAGCAAAGCTGCTGTTAAACGCGCGGGAGCAGGACACAGTCGGGCAGCCGTCCGGTGCTTCTTCAGAACGACGAAATATGAACAAAATCATGAATGATGCTATAAACTAGAACCAGGTTTCAAATGCGCATTTCAAATAACAAGTGTTATTTCAACGCATCCAATACCTATTGAAAGAGTTACTAAGTATCTTCTAAAGCGCTGGGTCTCTTTTTGCTCCAGGGGCGCTTTTAATCAGAGTAAGGTGCAATGAGAGCAGCAGCAGACTTCCCAGATATGTTTTGGTTTTTGAACATTGTCAACATCCCCTGGTTTGGGAAGTGCAGCACACCCTACAATCGAGGAACTAAAGCTCCTAGAGAACACTGATATGAACCAAACATCGCTGGGAGTGACTGAAAGCTCTTTGTGTCATCAGATGGCATCCTCACAAACACCTTTGCTGCTATTGAAGTGCTTGTCCTAAACATGTCCATGAACTTTGAAACAGCACCACTGCCATCACATCTCTTTGTAAATGGTAATTGCTGCTGTCATGTTTCACCTTTTCAGAAATCAAAATTTGATCTTTCTTCTAGAAAAGCCTCATCAGTTTATATTTACCCTTAAAGCATTTGCTGAGAGCACCAACATGAGAACTAATATATCCTACTTACACGTCTCATAGTAACTGAACAGGTCTGTGGGACACTAAATAAAAATTAAAATATGTTTCCCGAAGTCACATCTGGTTTCAGAGCAGGCAGGAGCAGATTCATTATCGAGCACTTGCTGTTGCCAGCTTTAACCGGTGACGGTACCAGGAGTCGCAGCCCATGGTGACCCACCAGCACCGGGCTGTGCAAACCAAAGTGCAGCTTGCAGACACCTGCCTGCGTTGGATAAACTCTAACTTAACCAAACTTGGCAAATGTGTCTGGCAGGAACCTTAGACTAAGGCCTGCAAAGAAGGCCACCTGGAATCAAGTCAGCTGTCGGAGCTGCACGACATCTATCCTAGTGTTAAGAGAGTCACAGGAGCCAATATAACAGATAACCAGGTGGAGAGACCAGAGCAGCTCTGGATTTCCTTGCTCTGGAAGAGCAAGATCAAACTCTCCTCAAACACATGGGATGGACGGGTACTTTCAAGGAGAAGCTCCAAGGCTGGGGTTATAGCTGTTACCTGTGCTGCAAGCACATTGCTTGGGAGTTAAAGTCTCATCAATAAACTCAAATTTAAGGATTCTTTCTCTATAAGATACGTAATAATTTACAGAGGAAATTACTAAATACAGAGGCCAAGAAGTCTGCGACGGATAGATCTAAAATGCAAGTGGGTCCCAGCACTGACCTGGACTCTGAGTTTCAGTTCTTGCGTTCCTAACCCCGTACACACACATACATACAAACACGGGTCTTGGTATATGAGCACGGAGGGCAAACCCGCTGGCCCGGCTGCGGATCTGCCATTGGGCACCGAGCGCGCCGGGCCCCGCCGAGCCAGAACGAAGCAGCGTCCGGGGCTTATGACAGAGGCGATCACGGGTTTACTAAGCTTGTATTTCCAGGACCCAGTTCTACACCAACTTTACTGCTGCGATTGCAGTAACAACTTGTGCAGGTTTTACATCAGCTTTTATACCAGGAGACAGGCAAGACTCAGAGACTATGCAGATCTTGCAATGGTTAACTCATTTTCTGCAGCATCCAAGCTACTCGAGCGGGCTTTCTTTAGAACCATCTATTGGAACTATTTTAAGTAATATTTGCTTACTGAACTGGTTGAAAAACACACAGTTTTATGTGAGAACTCACTTTCAAAATGCAGTTTGGTTGAAATTTAAATGCCTCTGCTTATTAGCATATAAATTGGACATGATGGTTTGGAAGGAAATTCAGACTTGAAATAAGATGGAAAATTTTAACGATTAGGGCAATTTAGGTCTTATGAAGAAATTCAAGGGCTGTAATAGATCACTGGATTTTGAATATTAAGATTAGATTTCTTCTGAAAAAGCATTATAGGCAGCTAAATTAGAAATTCATTTAGAGAAATCTTAGTGCTGCTCTTAAGCAGAGATTCAAGTTATGTTACCACTGCAGCATCTGCTCCTCCTCGAAAGCCACCACAGCTTGAGCAGTTTGTTGGACCAGATATAACCATTAATGCAGCAAGACCATTAAACGCCCATGACGTCTCTATCACATCATAAAAATCGTTTGCACTGCTGGCAGCACAATTCACTTATATACAGATTAACAGCTCTGTATTTTTTGTCAACAGGCATTAATCCATCACAGCCAGGGAAATGACATGCAAAGAGGGCTCCTCTTTTTCTCAGTTTTCCAACTTTCTCTCCCTTAGCCTTTCCATCACTTCATTGTAATGAACACAACGTAAACCTCACCCCTTGCCATGGGCCAGATCCACCGCTCGACAGAAACAGGTGGACAAATAAGAAATGCTGGGTACTCATTACTTCCCTGTAACTTCATCTAACATGAAGCACCCTACGGAGACTATAGGTACTGAAGGCATGAGCAATACTGGAGAGCTACTGGAAACACCAGTCACATGCGTTTTGCCTGGCTCTGCCTCTCGCATAAGCTCTGTACAGACTAACTCAAGGAAGACCTGAGGTGGCGTGGGCCCCTTCACTTCATTAAAGAACTGTTGCTACAAACCTACCTGTTAGCTCCAAGCTCCGTCTCCTACAACATAAGTGTTTCATATATACACATATATAGGACATACATTGCGGCTGTGGGCAAGGGACCAGCATCCATCCTCCAGGGTCTGATGGGTCTTTCTTGCTGAGACAAGGGGAAATCCCAGTCCCTAAACCCAGCCGTTATTCCTGCTTCAGACTGATCTTTGTGCTGTTAGCTAACACAGAAGGAACACGGTGCCAACAGCCTGAAATTAGCGCTGCGCTCTCTACCCAAGCTGGAACGCCATGCGGCGTGTTCCGTAACCGCGTCCGTGCGCTGACAGAGCGCCGCTCGTGCTGCTGCGTTTGCCCTCTCCGTCCGGCCGCTGTTTGGACTGGCAGATGTCCTGGCCGCTCGTGCCAGTTCCCAGGGAGCAGGAGAGCCACCCGAGGCGGAGACCCTGGCAGTGTCACACACCTCTCGGGAGCTCTCCGGATCTACTGTCCTCGCCACATCATGTACTGGTAGTTACGAAGAATATTTATACCTGGTATAACATATTCCTGCCTAGGACTTATTTTCGGAACTGACCATAGCGTAATTTAATTCCTGTTTGGTGCGAAGGCATTTGCAGTCCGTTGTTCTCCATACCACCAGCTTTTCCATTAAACCCTAAGCCACAAAGGACTGAAGAACTGCCCGACTGAAGTGTTCTCCTGGGGTCTCAGTCGAGCTGACAAACCTCCTGAGGATGCCGTGGAGAACTGAGATGTTAACTCGCACAGCATGGATCAGCTCAGAGCGGCTGCAATAGCCGGAGCCTCCGGCTGTCACCTCACACAAACGTCCGCTGAAGAGCCCGGACGGCCCTTGCTTTGAGCCCAGTTATAAGCCAAAGGGCTCGCTGTCGACATCGCCCTTTTCGCGGTACATCACGAGCTGAAGCTGAGGCTGGGAGCAGCGCAGTCTCTCCGAGCACACCCGACAGAAAAGGAAATTCCAATCCGGCATCAAGGACCTACCTGAAAGCCTCGCTGCACAGGCAGGACCTTCACAAACGGGAGGATTGCAAACGCAGGGAAAAGATCAGTCAACTCCTCACCTGTCAGCGCTACCTAAAGGGGAACGGGTGGATCCTACGGGTCACAGAGCGCCCGGTTCCGTGGTGTTTGTTACACGCTGACGGAAGGAGCAGAGGCGGCAGCCCAGCTGCACGGCCCAGGCTTTGCCAAAGTACCTGGGCGCTGCACTGCAAAATCCAAGGATTAAAGTATTTGGATAGCTACAGTGCTTGGATGATCCCATTAAGCACTTATTTCTATCCCTGGGCACCTATACAGCTCAGCTTTGTTTTTATTTTTATTTTTAGGGCATGTGAGGGGAAAAGCGACAAAACTGTTCAAGATGTCACGTGCAAACACAGTTCCTCGGAAGTGCTTAATTCACCTTTGCAATCACAGGGGCTACAGGTCATTTAGCTTTCCATACTTGCAGAGTTGAGCTTGGCTATGAATCTTCATGCTATCTTAACACTCTCTTCCTCAGTTCATGACATTTATTTCCAGCTTTAAAAAACAAGTTTGTCAGGGTAGATCATTTTTCATCTGATTCTCATCATAAAAAATTAGCTACAGTACTCTAGTCATAGCTCAGCATGTAAGATATTTTTGGGAAAAAAATGAGATCTTTGTAACTATGTAAAGGACACCTATACAAAAGGCCACCCCGTCTCTCGGCTGCAATAAACCGCTGACAAAAGCTTCTCTCTTGATCACTGTGTATCTCCCGGATCTCGAGGGCTGAGGGCATCGAATGTCAGCAGAGCACAAAGGTGTCTGTCCCAGCACGGGTTAAAACGTCCCTGTGCTGCCCCCCAACCCCACACAGAGCTTGAGAACTCTGTGGGTACAGACGTTTCTAGGTGGCATCGGTTTATTGACGCCTCCAGCAGGACGGCATCTTCTGGCGACTCAACAGCTTCCTTGTGCTGGCTGGCAGGGAAGTGTAACCCACGTCGAGATGTTATTTCTTCCATAACTGCTCCTAATTTTCCTACAATACATTCATTTCACTTTGTGTCCAGTTTCAAGGATCCACGTGAGGAGTCTAGGCCAGTCCCAAAACAGCAGCCTCCTGCAGGCGATTGCTCCCCCGGTCTGCAAAACTACACCAGGAGCTTAGGTTTCTAAAGGGTCTCAGCTAGGTATGTGGAAACTCTCTGTCGCAACCCAGCCCATAGATACCACACAACACGAGCTGTTCTACAGCCCTAGAGATTTATTACTTTACACTCAGTATAAAAACACACCTTTGTACAGGCAGAACAGATGGAGCACATTACATGCAGAAACCAGGGCACCTCTTTAGTTTCCACACAATTTAAAAGCAAGGTGACAGAATGGCTGAAAACAACGTGACGTGCCACCGAGGTCTCAGATTTTGCTTCTTGGGACACCTTAGTTTCCGTTCTGTAGCAGTTTCCACTGCAAGAACTCTGGGTGGGAACTACAGAGCAGCTGCAGCAGGCAGGTTCGTCGCTGCTTCCCGAGCCGGCCTCCCGCCCTTGAGAGCAGAGACGGATCCTGGGGAGCAGACGCCCTCCAGCAGCCTGGCGATCCGTCTGCTCCCTCTGCTGGGAGCAGGCCGGAGGACACGGCGGCTCCTTCCCGCACGGCCCACGAGGCGACGGCTGCGATGCCGGAGCCTGGAGCTGGGAAGATCCTCGGGCACTTGTCGATGGACGGAGCTGCCCTCAGAACGGTCCATTATCAGCCCGGGTCAAGGACAAACGTTGTTGCCAACTCCTGTAGCTAAAGACCCGTTACAAGGATTTTTGCTCAAGGATTTGAGTAGCCAACCCTGCCACGTTTGTGACATGTTTTCTATTGTTAGAGCGTTTAAGTTATTCGTGACACAAGTATCTTTATATTTCTTAGGTTCATCTCACCTTTTTAAAACACATGGTTTGATTAAATTAAGAGGAAGAGTATGAAATCCATACCAATCCTGTTTCCTTAGTGTCAACCAATATGCAGTAACATCCAGTATGAATTAGCACAGCAATTTAAACTGCTAAAAGAGGGAGAAAAAATGAAAAAAAGCAATAATTCACAAACACTGACAAACAGTGAACAATCTCAAATTATTTATTAGGAAAAGACAAAGTATTGTTCAACATCCATACAGAACAAACAGGAAACAAAACCAGGAAAATAAACCATGAAAAGTAGGCCCATCGCAGAGGAACTGGCTTATGACGGAGTCAACGAAACCCAGACTTCGTTCATGCAAACAAGCAGTGAAGAATTATCTACAGTTTTGATGGGATGAATTACAGTGTTGGCCGTATTTTGGCCACGGTGTAATTGCTTAGCGACATATGAAAAGGACCCAATCTGTACATTCAACAATGAGAATTTATAAAAGGAAAAATAATTTAAGCAATTTACAAGAGCTCTATTACAGAGGGCATAGAGTTATCATTTACAAGAGCTTTATTAACAGGGGACACAAAGGTATCAGTAATATATGATTAAAAGTTTGTAGTCCATTTTTACATCATGTCATCAGTGTCAGAACAGTAAACAAGAAAGTGGAGACCTAACATGAGTGCAACGTATTAGAATAAGGCAACTTAAACAAATGGCTCTGAGGAAAGCTTCCATCCTAAATGGACTTGCAGTTCCTATTTCTGCCTGTCCATTTTGCTAAGCAACTAAAACAAACACTCTGAGATAGGAATTGGTCTTTAGAAGGTCTGCATATGACAAGGTAAGAGACAAAAAATTAAAATGCCTGCTTGTTAAGATGCCAAAACCTATAAGATAGAAAACTGCAGATTATTAAAAGCCCTCTATTTCCTCTAACATCAATACACTTATTTTCATATTCTGCAATTTAACATTTCTCAAAGTACTAACTCACTACAGTCTTGTAATGAAATTACTTTTTGTAATGCACAGTATGAAACAAATACCTCCTCCCAGAGGTTGTATTTACAGTTTTCTTAAGTTGATGTTATAAGAAACGTGAAATGCCAGCAACTGATATCTACTGAAGATGAGCAACTCTCATACCCCGTTCCAGTTTATTTTAAAGACAGATCATCACTTTTTTTTCCTCTTTCCCCTTTCAACACTTCCCCACAAGCGCTTACAGCAATGACCGCATTTCTTGAAGTTCTGGCAAAGGGCATATCCGGATCTAGTGGTTACGAGCCATTTAGACAGCTACAGTGACAAAGTAAGTGTGTGGGTAATGCTGGACCCTGGCACTGCAGCGACCCGTATCACAGTGCACAGCTGGAACGTAGGAGCCTTGCAGAGCGCGGCCCAAAAGCCAAAGCTGTCAGCAACTTGCCATGCAAGTGACTGCAGTCCGCACAGTCTCAGTAAAAGGGAAGCTTGAAATAAGGGAAAAAAAAACGCAAATCATAAAATTGAAGTCTGTCAAAAGGACCAGGCCATGAATATTTTATTTACAGTTCCTATTTAGAATCTTGATTTTCAGCAAGTGATTTAGCACCAGCAGGAACATGCCGAGCAGTATTACTGTTCCCAAGGCAGAAGGCATCGAGGCCAAATCTTGCTCATTAAATTTAAAATCATCTCTGTTTAAGAGAATTGTCTGCTTGAGTTAGTAAAGTGAGCAGGATTTGGCACTCAGTTATTCTAACCTAGACTGCTTATACTCCATTAACACATGAACAGTTACAAATATATTACAGCATCTTTTGAGATGTTCCCCAAAAGTGTGGTTTTAAGAGGGTTTAATAACTTTATATGTGCAAAAAAGTAAACCAAACTCGTAAAAGGCTTGTATGCAGATTGTATTTTTAAACCTAGGGATTTGTACCATCTTACCACAGATGAGAGAACATTGCCAAAGTTCTTCAGAGTATGTTACTAAAACTCAAAGAATGCAAGTGAGGAATTATCCCTCCACACTGTAGAGGAATAATTCCTCAATAAGTTTTTCTTTATTTTTTTTTCCCTCCTATCTGTTGCATACCATACAACCTTGTTTATGTCTGATAAACCCAAATAATTCACTCAATTTATCTACAATTATCTTTCTGTGATTTAAACAGAAATGGGAAAATTAAAAGCAAATAACATGAGCTGTATGCGTCCAAGCATGCTTTATAGCTCTGCACTGTAACCTACATTCTTGGTCACATACTTTTAATGTTACCCACAATAATTCTGTTTTCTTCTTAACCAAAGTAAACTCCTCTGCATATTGTATGACTTTTAAGCCTATATTATCCAAAAAGGATCTAAAAACCCCTTTTACTAGGAAAAAAGTGACAAGGAAAAATACTACCTTAATTACATGTGTGTGAATGAAACTGAAATGATCTCCAACTCCATTCTGAAATCAACTAACCTGTTTCCTCAAGATTAGAGCCATCCAGGTTCCACAGTGTGAATGTCATGTTTAAAAATTAGTCTGAATGCAGATTTAGGCATTAATTTAAGTTATGGACTGAATTCATAGGACACTTTAAGGAGTACAAATTTGCTCTAAAGAAAAAAGGAAAACCACCCACATTTGAATTAGTTACAAGCGTCAAAATCCTACTACTATTCTGAAGCATTTAAAAAATGAGAAGTTGTTGCAACTTCTCTGGCTACTTTCTGAGTATCTGCACCGGATGAAGACAAAGAGCTAGTATTACAGTCCTTAAAGGCAATAAAGCACCTTGCATGTATGCTATCAAAGACACATTTGCAAATAAGAGTCTCACAGTACTACTGAAGGAATATTTAATGCATTATTCAAAACCACAATTGAACTTTTGTTTTTAATATACAGATTGAGAGTAAACAGAAACTCTTATTCTCTGCATAACCTCTTGTCATGCTCTAACTCCCACGTTAGGAAAGGAGGTCACCTCTGAGCCGGTGGTACAACCACAGAGGCACACACCTGCAAAACTCCCTATGGAAAGAAGGCCCAGTTCCTCAGAAGGCAGGCAGGAGATGTGAACAACTTTTTACCTTGCTGGAGGTTTGGTCCAGACCTTCAAATAAATAGTATCAGAGTTGCTTCTTTCTGAATTGTTGGAGAGGCCTTATTAAAAATAACGGAAAAATGTTTATATTTGAACCTCAGAGAGCTTCTGTAAAAATGACCTCAGATCTGTTCATTCTAGATTGCTAAATATGGAAAATATATTATAAAAAAGTTCCCTTCTTGTTCAAACTGCAGCTAGCTTAGGAAGAACTAGAAAGTTTGAAAAAAGTGGTTAAATTTAATAGCCATACCAACTTGGGATAGCTTGATATAAAATTAATTTCTTTGTCTAGAAATACTTTATATTTTCTGACTAAAAACTAGTATGATTTTTCGGGAGATACTGATACAGTAAAATTGTGCGTAATGCTTAAAAAGCTCAAGCTAGAGGAATGAGAGGAAGAAATGCAAATGTAAGGGCTTTGGGAATAGAAAAGCCAGAAACTTCACGCAGTTTTCCTGAAATCACTGAATACACTGGACCGAAGGGATCATTTCTATGACCAACAAAATTGCAGTCTCTCTGGTGAGTGATATGAGCCAGGAAACCTCTTGAATTAAGTCCCAGTCCCAACAAAATTGGCATTATATGAAAAAAATAAAAGGCACTCACACGGCTGATTGAGCTGAAAGTGATTACACATTCAAGATGAGCTTTACATTTTACTTTAGAAGTACCACAACTCAAAGAAGCTGTCCCACTTGAGAAGACACCAGTAGACCTGAGAAAAAACTAAGTTTCTTCTACTATAGTATATGACAATGATCATTTCTCTCAAGTCACTTCAACCAATTAGCTATGACGAAAGGAAATGGCAAATGTGAGAAAACAAACAAAAACAAAAAACAAATAAAAAAAACTATTGCAGTGACTCTGTGTTAAAAAGAAAAAGCTTTTCAACCTATTTAGAAGACAGATTAAAAACTTCAAAGAATTTTACAAGTATTTGTGACGCTTAGCATTTCTACTCGTTGCCAGGTCATACTTTGGAGACTCAAGTAACAAGTTTCAAGCTGAGACAGAATAACGAGACAAAACCTAAAGATGCGGCATGATTATAGCACCCTTGGGCTTTTCAGCAGGCCTCAAAAACTTCTCTGGTGGCTTCTGTAATAAATAACAGTTGTGCTGATTAAAACTACAGAAAGGAAACCAATTTTTAACCAAGCACAGGGGAAAAGAGAGAGGTAGGGCATGCTTCTTCACTCTCACAGTAGTTTCAGTACAGTACCACTATTCAAGAATCACTTCAGAAGTTTATTTCATAACTCTGTACATTTTACCTTAAAAGTGCCGTATCTTGACGTCACATCAATTTCAAAGGGTTCAAATTAACCTAGGTCCCCAGCTAATCATCTCCTGCACGTACTTCTGGTTAAAGGCATAAGTTATTTCCAAATACTGCTTCAAGTGCAGCCGTGTTTCAATAACACAAGATACGGGAAGTGAATTAGCAATGAACTAAAGGAACTATTTCTAATCAAGTTATGGTAGAGGTACCTTGAAGGATTTTACTTAACAAAAAGAAATACAGTATGTGAAGATTTCAAGAAAATGTCAAAACCCTCAGAATATTAAATTTTCAGGATGTTGTTTTAGTCAAATAAAGCTTACCTTCTCTAGTTCTTCATACCTTAAAAAAATAGTAATGGCATTTATAAAAACACGCAATAGAAGCCACATCCACCTATTTTCTCAACTTCTCTGATTACCATAGATTAGCTGAACTGAGGGTGTAAATCATTTTTTTTTTCTTTTCTCTAGACTAAAACACTATCAAAGCAAGAAGAATGGAAGTGTAATGTGAGTACCAGAAAAATGCAATAACAGACCAAGCTGTACTTGGTATTGGCACTGGGCTTAATGAAGTAGCTACTCTAAATTACTGCACTCTTGAAGGACTACAGGAGCTTTTTCTTTTGTAAATGACATTAGTATGGAATTCTGAATTTAAAGAAAAGACAGATGGCTGAAAATAGCACATAAAATTTTTTTTTACATGCGAGGTGGGTAGGTGGAGTGCTGTAAATACAATGTAGGCATGCTGTGGAATAATCCAGCAATCAGTTTTAAAAACATACTAAAACCCAAAACAAAATTGTTCTTGTCTGGTTGCTCTTCATGCACTTATAGGAAATATTTAACATTAAAATCATAAAATTGGTCATTTCTTTACTCTATAAAGAATTATACAGCTAATGTCTGTGTAATGCTCTTACTAATTTAAGATCTCACATCCTGGCTTCAAGACTAGATTTATTACATTAATCACAATTATAAATTTTTAAAGCATACAGGAAAAGAAAACAAAAAAACAGTTCCAGAGTAAGGATTTTATCCCAAGGCCACAGTATGATGAACAGTTCCATAATAACAAGGGCACTAAATATTGGTCCTTTTGGTGCTGCAATACAAACTCTGATGCTGTCCTTCAAAAAAATCAACTTCCAAATCCAAGCTAAAGGCTTTCATTTTTAATGTCTTATTAGATACTAAAGAACTCATAAAATGAAAGAGAAATCCTATATTTTATCTATAGCATGGAGAAGTTCTTCAAACATACAATGGGTCAATATCAGAATTATAAAGTCCCAAGTTTAGTCTGTTTTATGAGGGTCATCTTCAATGCTCAAAGGCTTGGTTGTACCTTGACAAGTGATGATATCAAAATTTCACTCATAAAATAGACTGAAAACCAGAAGACAACCAAGAAATTTTGGAAGCCATACTGTCTCAAAGGAATCCTCACTCTTTAGATCTTTACCCTAATCCAAAGACAGAGGAGATCTTCTGAAAATGCATGGTATATCTTTAATTAAGTGAAGAGGGCAAGTACATACCCTCACCAAATCATCAAAACAACTACTTGCTGCTTTGCTTTGTCTGATCTTTTGTCCTTTTATTTTTCCTCACTGAAAAACAAAGCATTATTATTTTTCCATCAAATCAGAATTATTGTAACAAATGGTGTTAACGCCTTGTTATTCTTACTGCAGAAAGCAATTGTGTGAAGCTTGCCCATCTTGTTGCTAGTACTCCATAGTTGTTTATTCTGCAAGTACCCAAGGGAAATTTTAATCTTAATATAGTGTAACTAATGAAAATATTTTTTTGTTCATCAATTCTATTCAAAACATATGGGCTTAAAGTCTTAGGGGCAAACTTGCAGTATTTTGGGTCTGAACACTTAAAGGATTGTCATTCCTCCTTCTGGAAGCTTGTTTTCAGAGGCTGTATTGCATATTAAAAGCTCAGTACTGGCTCCCTGTGCCGAAGAACATAAATGATAACCCTAACATTTCACTTTTCAATGCCCAAAAGAGTATAAACCCCTTCCCCACAATGGCAATATTCAGTAGCTTATCACTTCTTAAATTTAAAAACAGTTGCAGCAGATTTACTGCTTTCATCTCCCCTCCCCATGTTTAGTTTCCATTGCCATAAAGAAGTGCCATCCAGGTGGAAAACAGTTCAGTGCAGTGACATCTGGTATCTCAACTGAAATTTGGCAACCCAAGAAGAGCACCAACAGCTCCAAAGTAACCCTGTTCAAAACAAATAAATAAATATTTCAGCTTCAACTATAAAATTAAACACAGCACTTATAACACATTTCAATGACAGAGTATGAGGAAGGTCAACAATAAATATAAAGAGCATATACTTTTAAAATATCATCATCCTTATTAACTTTTTAAAGAATGATAAACCATTTTATCCTTAACTCTAAGAGATTCCCCACAAGGCCTACCTACTGCAGGACTTCCAAGGATTTCCTTTTCTAAAGCACATAATAAATCAGTTTGTTTTTTTTTTTCCTTCCTCCTAGAGGCACTACGTGTTCTGATTGCCAAAGGATAGTCCAACAACCATAGCTAATCCACCTATTTCCAAAGTGCAAATTAAGATTTCTTAAGCTGCACCTTAAGTTTGTAAAGAAAGTATCCCACACTTCAATGCCATTTTTTGAACTGCCTGCTTAGGCTGTACACACACACACACACACACACAAAAATGTTCTTTTGTTAGATTATCTTCCCCTGCAGGACAAAAAGATGTTCTCCCACTCTACAAATATGTAATATAAAATGGTTTCACAACAGTCTTTGGGATCTATGCTGAATTCAAAATATATTCAAAAAATATTTGAATATTTGAATATTAAAACTAACAAGGAACCCTCTGTTATTGCTATCACCAGAACAAAGTACTGTCAGTGTTAGGATAGGTCATAAAGGAAACAAACAAAAAAAGCTGTCAGAATTGACTGGAGGGAAGGAGAGGTAATACTGCATAATATCTGTAGGACCAAAGTCCAAGGAGATTCCCAATCCCTTACCAAAAAGCTACAAGTCTCCTGGCAGCTGGACCAGTCATTAATATTGATTCTCTGTATTTTAACCAGAATACCTCTCAGCATAACCTACAGTTTGTATAAACTGCCCAAAAGCAGAATGCTCACAGTGTGAAATTACTTTGCAAAACGCTTAAGATTTGGCTGTGGAAGCATGAAAGCATCCCTGGTCAAAGGCAGTATTGATTTGCAGGATGTTGCTCGAGCTTAACTCAGAACAACATAAATATTTCAAAGGCTCATGCTTTAGACCCCACCACGATCTCTTGAAATACAACACTTAACTATTGTTTCTACCTGCACACAAGGAAAGATAGGTTAATCTTTGTTTGAAACTTAAATTCCTTGTCCTTGTGCAAATATTTAGCCAGAGCAGACACTCTAAACTGACTAAACTCCTTTTGTATCAGAGAGAACAGTCCCCAGAAAATTGATAGAGCATGAGAAACCTCATCTCATTTTCAGTGTTCACCGAACACTGAGTATCTACAGATATCACACTTGAGAGCTATTCAATATGTGCATTTTTAATTCATGGTAAAACAATACATACACATAAATGAGCCGTAACATACCTCATGTTCTAGGAATAAGGCCTTCAGTTGGCCTTTTGACCAGTAATCCAGTGCATATGCAAGAAGCTTCATTGACAAAGTATTCACACGTAAAAAATTGCCAACAAAGACAACTCTGTTTATTTTCTAAAAAGAACAAAAAGACAGCACGGGAATTAAGCCTTTTCATTATTCAACATGCCTGTGAAAAAATAAGGTATGAAAAAAAAAAAAAGAGCAAGAAATAAAAACATTTACACATAGCACACCTGTGGAGAACAGCCCAGTGTATCCCTCCACACCAATAGTTTATTATACAGACATGTAGCATTTCTACCTCAAATTAACTAAGCATCTGCAGTAACCAAGTCAAAGCTTAGCTAGAAGTAAAATAAAAGGCTGGTACTTATATTGGGTAGAGAAGACTCAGTGCCTTCATAGCCCTGTACAATGCTGCTTGATCCATATGCAACAAGGCAGCACTGTAAAGAAGCCGAAGACAGTAAGAAATAACAGATGTCCACTTCATCTTCACATGTCAATATAGCTCAGGATAAAACTAGACTAGAACTTAAATACATACTAAAAGCTATGAATTTTATTTAAATGATTTTCTATTTCTTCTCCCTCATTTTCCCCATTCACTGAAATAAAATTGACATGAAGTGGAATGGTCAATGAATAGAATTAATAGAAATCAATGAATATCAATATCCAAGTTGTTACTAAGACCATTATGACAATCTGAGCTGTAATGAAAAGCAAATGCATGCTTTGATTAGCTCACACTTAACACAAAATGGCACCAACCATAATTCTGCCCAATACTGAGAAGCAGAAATCCATTTTGTCTTTATTCATCAGTTTCAAGATTAGTTTGCATATCCATATTAGATGTATCTTATGATGTGATATAGATGGCCCACATCAAGAAAAAAACTTTATATCCAATTTGTATGTTTCTATTATTTTAGATTTATACTTATTTACTCCAGCCTTTCTATGCAAATTGTGTATCTTTGCAAGAATTACAATACTCCTACAATGTACATGACTGTTAGATTGCTGATATATACGTCCAGCTTCATGCTCATTTAAAAATACAGAGAAGCTAATGAAGTTGCTTAACGAGATTTTCTGGCCACAGTCTTTATGGAAAGCTCTTAAACAGAGTGGCCTTCAGCTCAGAAGGCTATTACTAAGTCTCAATTCATTCAAAGTCTGTTGATGATTAATGTGATTAATGGATGATCAACTAGCTCTTCTGGGTATCCTTTCCCAACTTAAACCCATCTTGGTTATGCCATCTACCTCCCCTCTCCTCAGCATCTTAAAATCTACCATCTCAAGGCTGCCACTGACATCCCTGGCCAGTCCTTTCTCACTGGAGGGAACAAGGCCAGGACAGCACTTTCCCTAGACAGCCTGTCAAAAAGTTGTCCCCAACACTCCAGAAGTCTGGATCACTTGGGTTACTCTTCCAGTACAGGCTGGAGTGGTCCCTCATGAGAGCCAAGCCTTGCAAGCATGATGTTTCTTCTACCATCACAAGGATTTTGCCTTTGTTCCTCAAAAAATGTCCAGGGCTTAGAAAAGCCAAAGTCCTATTTATGACACCAGCCATGCAGCCAGGTGTTTCACAAGGGGCTGCATTTACTTCTCTCCCAGCCTTCTCCCTAGATATCAAGGTTAAGACCACCATTTGGGTGCCCAAATCCTTTAACTCAGCTCTCAGTCTCACAGTCAGCCTGGATCTTTTAAATTGTAAAAATGTTTTTATTTGCTACTAAATTTCTATTATCAAGTCAAAACACTCAAAATATTCAGGTTCAATTCCCGGTTCCATTAATACAGCTTGCCCTTTTTCATATGAGAAGCACTGAAGATTTCAAATGACCTATCATTTTAGCAGTCCTATAATCTGAAGCCACCCAGTAAGATCTATGAATTCTTCAGTTCCAGAGTTGTTTACCTCATTTACTGCACACATCCGGGCAATAGACCCAATGTTATTGGTGATTGTGACCAGTATGGCTCTTGCCAGGTCTTCTTTACTCACAGATTCTCTCTTCTCTTTGTAGATCATATTCCCAAAGCTAGAATAGGGGAGAAGAAAAAAAAAAAAAAAAAAAAAAAAAAAAAGCACCTTGTAATTTGGGTGCATTTCTAGTCATCCCAGGGTGCAATTTTTATGCAACAGCTGTTTATTCTTAAATAACTTTTCAAGCCCCTATTAAATGCAGTAATTTGACAAATGACCCCACAATGCACATATCTACTACTTTACAGTAAAACAGCAATCTCGTTAAAGTGATGATTATCAACAAATTTTCATTTACGTTGACAGTTTTCATCAAGAAGCACCTACAACAGAAAGCAGCATTCTTAGTTTGTTTTTGGCAAAATTGTACTGCAGCCTAGAGAATGCAAAGTTCATACATAAATCAGATAGTTAACTCCCCAATTCCTCATGTTTGCTTCCTCATTAAAAGCTATCCTCTGAAAGCAGCAGAAGAAAAAACATAGAGGAGCTGAATGGTTGTGTTCTGTCATAAAACACGCAAAACCAGGAAACACAGGGCTGACAAACTGCTAGGTCACTAAATAGTAACCTGAGACTTAGGTTGTACAAATCCAAGTGATTTTGATCACTATCCATAGTATACTGCTTCCTAGAAATTAAAAAAAAAAAAAAAAATCAAGACAAGTTTCTATAGTTATGTATGGTATTCTACCACTAAAGATCACATGCCACATGAAAGGTCAGTTCAAGGAGCCAGAATTCCAAGCATTCTAAGCCTCAAACAGCCATAAAAGTTTAAGGGCATTGAAAAGTGAGAATAACAGTAACTACCCATAGGGTCACTTAAGATGGTCTAGAAGTATAAAATTGTACATCTTAAACCCTCCCTGCAGATATATCCTGTTTCTAAACTCAGCTGACTGGATTCAGATGGTAGGAAAGGAAGAAAAATTAAGTGACTGTGAACAATAACCTCTTTACTACTAAGTAAGATGAAAAGTTTACTGAACTCTGTTAAATACAGATCAGTTTCAATCTAAAAGCTTACTCTTCTTGCATTTCTTAAAGCTGGAAAATCATGAGATTCCTCAACGGAAGTATAAAGAGCAATTATTTCAAAAATCCTCTGTAACACAGTCAAACACATGCATTTGCAGGTGCAGACTGTTTATGTTCATGAGCCCTCAAATTTGCAGCTAAAAAATATCCTGGATACCTGTACTGACCGCCACATATCAAAAAAGCAGAGTCATTCCAGAAATGAAGAGATGCTAATAAAAGAAATACTGAAGTCTCTCTCTCCTCTTTCACGCCACTCCCACCTGGACAATGGCTCTATTAAAAGATTCTAGGAAGTCAACAAGTAATTGCTATTATTCTCTCATTTGTTTGTCATTCCTGAGATCACTCTTGTGATCAGCTCACGTGCTGACTCATGAACAAAAAAAAAGCAATCCTCAGCCGTATGACTTATCACTTGTAATTTTTCAGTCACATGCCACCGTGTGGTTTTAAATCTCAAAAAATCTATGTAAATATATTTTTATGGCAGAAAATGTCACTTCATTCTCATATTAAGTGCACAAACAGCATTTTTCGCTATATTGACATTTTAAGTCTTTATTTTTCTTCTCTGTAATACAATTAAGATGCTAACGCTTCACAAAAGACTTGTGCATGAGAGAAGATGCATAGAAGGTTTCTTGATTACCTGGATGCTACTGCCCATCCTGGCAAGCCAAATCTTTCGTAGTCTCCTCCATAAATATCTCGAACCAGCTTGTCAGCGTGCGTGCTGTCTCCTTTGGATGCCATTTCCAGAGCTTCTTCAAAACTTTCACAGCCCGTTAACAAACTGCATAAACCGAGAAAGGTCCCTCCACCTAGACTAATAAGAAAAAAAAAATTGCTTTTAAACAGCATTTCCTCGGGTCAGAGATTCTCACGCTACAAACAAAATAAATCCACCCCTCCCGCTTGGTAGACAGTTTACAAAGTTGTCTACTTTCTTGCTTATTATAATCAGGTAAAAATTGATATAAGTCACTTGCAAGAAGCTAATTGTACAGTAAGCAGCAGCAAATATGCATCAATATGCCAGCTGGAAGATGTACTAAGAGACTAAATTGCCCCCAAATACACACATCTTACTACTCTTGCTGATCCTTTGTTATTTGCTTTAAAACACACATTTTTTTAAAACACACACGGCAAAAGAAATATAGATATACTAAACCCTAGCAAAGTTTAAGTCAAATCCCATAAAACACTCTATGAAGCACTTATAGAACACATCAGTTGACAGAAAAAGTACTGACTAAACCTCCTCAATACCAAAGCTACAGAGCTGGGCTTCCACTGATGCATCAGTAAACTAAAGGTAAAATAGTTTTCCACATTGCAAGGAGAAGGGAGAGGATAGGCGAAGGGGGCAGGACTCAGGATGAGGAAACACTTTGTAAACACAAGGTTACTGTTCCAAATAGTAACACAACCAACTTATTTTTTCATTTATTACCTTGTTCCAGTTACTCTTTTATAATCATCTTTGGAATGGACCGATAAAATACTGACTCCTGAACCAATGTTAACTACCAGCAGTGGATACGGGTCATCCAGGTTAAAAGGCATCTTTTGGCATCTCTCAGGTTCTGAGGCATTTTCAAAGTAATAGCACTCTGCCTGCCCATTGAAGCTGACAGAGTCTATATACAACAAGCCTTTGACAAGGCAGTCAAGCTCATCCAGTTTGTGCAGCTGGAGGTTTCCAATCTGTGTTAAAGGGAGGAGGAAAAAAAAAAAAAAAAAAAAAGGTTAGCATAACCTAACATAACCTAAGCATGCTACAAATTAATGAGTATACATGTATCGCCTGATTTTAAGCAGTCACCACCTCAAATGACTAATTCATGAACTCCAATTCACCTATAAAGTCAACAAACATTCACAGGTAACTGAGTGTGCAAACATCTCCGATACAGATATGAAACTTAGGTTCCTATTAAGCAAGATCTGTTTTCCAAAGCTCAGTAAAGAAATGTTGAGATAAGCAGAAATAGATCAGCATCATTTTTTTCAGAACTCTAAATCAAAAATAATCAGCAACTACTACAAAGGCTCCACTAGGGCTATGATGGTCCACTGACACACCTGCACACCTTTCCAAGGCTTTTGTCTGAGGGGCAGAGGAGAGGGATGGACTTGCTCTCCCCTCTTAAAATTAAACCAGCCATTACTAGAATGTCACTATCAGAAGACATCTCTCTAAGCTCACTTTCAACAGCAGTCAGACCCAGCGGTACAGGCTGACCCTGACATCAGGGCTAACAATATTCCCGTTCCCTCCTCTTTCCCCAGCCCACTGTGGTTCTTCACGTCAGTGCACAAGAGTTCACGATATTTCATAATTAGGGTCAGGGAACATGTGAGTCACTGAATAACAGAAGCATTGGTTTGGGAAGGCACTTGTGAAGATCATTTGGTCCAACCCACATAAAACATTTTTTGTGGGGTTTTAGAAGCTTAAGTAGCTCTGCTGTGCAAATTGTGATGTTACCCCTCCACAGCTGTGCTGGCCCAACACAGGTCTGTCGGGAGACTGGCGATACAGGTAGATTTTGAAACACTGCTTTTTGTATTCAGTACACTGAAAAAAATCCTCTTGCCTCTAGAACCTCAAGAGGACAATGACTATTTTCATGCAAGGACATGTACATACTAAATATTGTGACATTCCCAGCTAGTGATCATATTACTGTAGGAATTTCAGATGGCAGCACCATCTGAACAAAGCATTACTTTTAATCATCAAGGAAAGAACCAAAGCACCTCAGAAAAACAAAATCTTTGGAGTCAAAAAGATTTTTTTATAGATATTCATATTGTCATAGATCTGTTACCCCACTAGGTTAAATTCATCAGGATAATCAGGTCCCTATATTCATATGAATTACCCTTCATAAAAGCAAGGTTGGAGAAAAATATCAAAGGTTAAACAGGAAAGAAAATCAGAAGCAAGTTAAGCAACACAGTAGTTCAAGTAAATTTCCCAGGAGGAAAACAAAAACAAAAGGATTAGTCATCTTCCATAGAAGTGTCTTGAATTTTACTGTATATATGGAAGCTCCTTTAAGTTACTTAGTTATTTGGCATCAGATCAAAATACCAGCAGTTCCCTCCCAGCCTTCTCTTTGCCTATGATGACGACAGCAGAAAGTGTATTTCTAGATGAACATACTTAATAGCCTGAAACACAAGAGAACAATTAATCATCGCCAAGCATTCCACATTTCCTCAAAACATTGCTTATTCTAATCCACCAGCGGCAGTGCTTTTTACAACAGCCGCAGTATAAGGAAAGACAGGCTACCTACTGTGCGAAAGTCTTCTTCAAACTTGTAAGCGCCACCTCCAGTGGCACAAAGCACCGTATGTAGTGTGGAAAAGTTTTTATTTCTTCCCATTTGGATAAAAGTGGGCAAATCATGAGTTGGGAACCGAATAAAGTGCAAGTTTCCTCTTCGACCAAAAATTGTTAAGTCTTTCAGTTCAAGGTGGACATCTCGAATGCCAGTGGATCCATAAGCTACGTTAGAAGTCAGGTATTTGCGGATACTCTTCAAGCTTTCAACCTCTTCTTGTTCCTCCTCTGCAGTGATATCAATAGGTTCAAAATATGCAAGTTTCACTAAAGTCCCCCCAATGTCCATGCCAAACCATGGGAAAGCTGTAGAGAGATAAAACCGTTGATCCATTAGCTTGGTTAAAAAAGAAAAAAAAAAGTCAAAGCAAAATATGTAATTTAAGAAATAAACAGCAGTTTACTTTTCAACAAGGAAAGTACTAACAAAAATCTGTGTACGAGAAGCTAGTCAACAACACTAAAGTATTTTGACTTTTTTTTGCACTTTTTTAGCGTGACTGCACAAAGATTTTCTTAACTGGGATTCTATCATTTAGGTCATCTTAAACTGTCCTTCGAATATGCCGGTATCAATAAACCTTCACAACTGTGTGTGATGAAACAGATTTACAGTAACCTTACAGCAAACAAAATGCCTTTATCTTAAGAGTTTTCCTCCAAAGTTTCCCAGAAATTTTGTTTTGGAAGCAAAATGTTTATATTTCTTTTCTAATCAACAATCTTCTTTTAATGAAATATTCTGTAGAGTTCTTTTATTTCTTCAGATGCCATTAATGTATTATAGAAGCATGAAACTCATTAAACAAACAAAAATGTTTACATGTTAATCAGGAACAAGATTAGTTATGGTGGAATTACATTATCAGTGGGGCTTTATCCTTGGAAAAAAAGGCCTACCAAAATATTTTAAATATTTTAACATATTTAGTCAAGACTGGCCAAGAGCCCTATCTTTTATAACACAAGGGCAAAAGTTAAAGGAAGGAATGCTTAGAAGCTGCATCTACTCTCAGAAATGGATGTGCAGAGAATATTGCCAAACATTGACAAAAACAGATTAAGTCAGTAACTTGATCAATATCATAAAAGATGTGTTAATATATATATATATATAAGTCAAATTTAACTCCACATGGAAAAAAAAATCCAAAAGCAACAAAAAAAGAGAAAATGTAATAAACACACATTTCAGGGAACTTTACTTAATCTTTTAACAAATGATTTATAATTCTCTTTTGAAGCCTCAGTACTACCAAGAGGGATTTTAGTACTAAGCTGTTCCTGCAGTGTTAGAATGTCAGAAGAAACAACAAGGGCAGTTGTTGGCATGCAGTGAAACTAAGAACATGAGTACTAACAAAATGTAAATAATGTACCAAATAAAGCTAGTAAAATATAAATGACTTAAGGCTTTCCTTTATCTACGAAAGATTCAGATCAGTCAAAATGTTAAAAAAAATATCAAAAATGTATTCCTTCAACAACTAGATGCTTGACTGGTTTGCCTGGAGAAAAACAGCCCTAGGTAAAAACATCCATTTTTCTTTTAACTAGTGAAAAATGTGGCTTCATTTGCAGAGTTAAAAATCAGGCTACAGAGACAGCTGGTATGAAGGACTAAGGAGAAAACAACTGAGATGGAGAGAGATCGCAGGCAAGTTCCCTATACCACTTCCTCTCCACAAGAGAGCCAAGCTAATTGGGGCAGCGGCTGACAATGACACATCTACTTTCACATCACCAGCACAAGGAGCCTGGGTATTACATTACACCAGATACATGACCACCCTGCCCAAGAGGCAGCTGCTATTTGGGACATGTTCAAAGCTCTGCAATTTTAAATCTTACTTATGGGTATCCACAGCACAATTGCCAGTACAGTCTCATCAAATTCATGGAAAAAATCAGTTCTAATGTAGTCTTGTCTTCGAAAGCTGCCTTTGAATCAAAATAGCACAAAGCCTATCTTGGGCTGAGGATATACAAAACATTTTATAAAAGGTATTTTCACATTCAAATCTGTAGATCATGCTTTCTTCTGAGAGATCTAGGAGCTCAGACACAACAGCACCACCTTAAGAAACAAACAGCAACAACAAAATAGACATTAGGTTGATCCTTACTATACCATGCTACTTAAAGAAATGTGTCTGCCTCAAGACTGTATCTCTGCAGATATTGAGTTTTGAGGACTTGAATCCCTTCTGCAGCTTCTAGCTTCTGACACAAGGAGCGCCAATACACCTAAAGCAGGGTCTTTCTGCACCAATTTTGGGTATCTGATCATGGAAAGTTTCTGCTTAGCTCTTCCTCTTCCAAACTGAACTAATTCCTAGCAAGGCTCTACAAAGAGTGATGCAGAGCTCAGAAGTTGTCCTTGTGGAGAATTAAATTGTTATTCACAGACTAAATCCATTGTCTTTTCAAAGTTCTTATCTTTGTGGAGGCCAATTGCATTTTGAATACTGAACAGAAAAGCAGAAGTTGAGCTTCTCAGTGAACTTAATTGCCTTGGACAGATTGCATGACTTCCCAGAAACATATTTCCTACTTCCAGAAAGTCAAATTAAGCTCTATTCAAAATATACAGAGTTGCTTTATCATCTGATAAGAGATGAATATCCAAAGGAGAACACAAACTTGGAAAGGTAAAAAGTATAGTTGAATGTGCCACTTCACTCCAAATTAAACCAGTTCCAACAAGAAGCAAAAGGTGTATCAAAGTACCCAGATATCTCAATTCCAAATCCAGATATTACCTCATTTGCAGGCTCTGCCATGAACCACTGCCTGGCCTAAATTACAACAGCAATCACGAACCTTTTATAAAGCAACTGCTTGTTCTGTATGTGCTGTAAAGCTGGCTTTGAGAGCCAAGCTGTTCATAATTAAGAAATAAAAGAGAAATTCCTAGAACTGTTTGCTGCAATCTAGAAAAGTACTTCCTATGCAGGAAGAGTATTAGAACAAAACTTGTGTTCAACTAATAATACAATAGTCCTACCCAATAAGAAAACCCAAGTTGACAGATTTTTAATTACTATTATTGAGAGCATGCAGATGATCCTCATTTTGTTATGTCTGCACTTCTCAAGTTTTTGGGTGTTTTGACTGTAATCCAAAAATAACTTACGGCTCATCATATAATGTCTTTAAATGCCAGCAAAACATAATTACAATAAAAACCCTTTCTCAGCTCAATAAAAGCTGAAAGTCTGATGCACTTTTCCTCTTTTATGCATCCTGCTTCATCAGAGCAGAGGGCCTTCTAAGTCCTGTTCTCAAATCATGTTATAGTATTTTGATTTCGTATGTCCATTTTGGACAGTATTTTCAGAACCGTAGGAAACATACAATCAAACACTTAAATATTTCTCCCTTATTTGGTCAAAAATATTTTTTTTTCGAATTTAACACACCAAGGACAAGAACTCATGTCCCTGCTAAGCTCTTTCTTATGAAGGCCACAGATTTGCAAAATAACTCTTTACTCTCCTCACTAACATAAAATAAGAGCTTGTGCCAGCCCTATACTAAATTAGCAATAATTAGTCTTTGAAGAGGAACTAATTCCTAACATATTGGGAGGGAGCTGTTAAAGTGAGAAAACTTTTACAGTAAGTGACAGTAGAAAACATGGGACCAGATTTTGTGTTAGCATTGCACAGTTGCTTATATTTTCCACACAAACCAGACATGGATCAAAACCTTCAGCTTATTTTCTTGTGGCTTAACCGATGCTTAAGTGCAATGTTGTCTTGTTTTACTTTAAAAATTAACAGTAACAGATAGCGCTCATGACATGAAGTTTTACAGTTTATATTAATATGGACTTTTTTTGTTTTAGGTTCCTACTAGCACAGAAATGAGGGGCAAAAGCTGTGAAAGACAGGATCTCCAATGTATCCTCTGTTAATAACTCCCAATGCCTTACGTGGAAAGACATTCCATATTTTTTTTTTTCCCCCAGCCAGGAGAATTTAAGACAGTTGGACCACTTCAAAAACAACTGTGAATTTCTGGACAGATGCCAAACATTAAATGTACTGTAGTCCACAATTCTATACTGGCTGAAAACACACAGAAGGAAAAGTTCCACGCAACTACATGAAAGCTTATATTTGCCAGCACTGTAACAGCTCTTTCAAAAAGCAATACGATCTATTTTTAAGCACAAAATTTATCTTCTAATCTTCCTCAGGATGGCTTTTGATAACAGAATTTTGATCCTATTCTTAGCCATTAACTATGAAGAAAAACAACCTCACTAGGTAGAATTTGTTATACTGTGCTATTTTACAGTTTGAGTTAAAAAACAGAAACTTAAACTAAATGTATTTTACCATTTCTCTAAATACATTTTCCTCTATGTGCATATACATAAGCTTTTGGTATGTGCCTAAAACACAATCTGCATATAACAGAGTAAGTTTAACAGGAAACTATCACCTAAATCAGCTTGAAGTCTAAAGAAACTATGTCTAACAGTAGAAGTTAGGAGAAAGTACACCGAGGATCTTTGACCTGCTGTATCAAGATATTTCAACATTACTGGTAGAACTCAAGCTTCCTTTGCTGTACTAATGTTGCACAATGTGAGTACATGAGCATCTAGAGAACAGAATTTATTTAATCTGTTCTCAGACCTTTAGATATCTGGGACTTTTCTTGCTTAAGCAGTTTTATAATCTTTTTTTAACTATCCCAAGCCCCTTGCATACTAGTTTTGGGCTGGGTAGGACACAATATTCCTTACAGGAGGTTTAATCTTCCTGACCAGCTGAACATCGTAAACTTCATGTCTTTTCCAAATTTAGGTTAACATACACAAAGAGCAACTTATGGCAAGAAAAACAGTCACTCCAAATTTGCATATATTTTGTCTAGAAGATATAGTTTCAAAAGTTAATCTAGTTTAACATCATAATGTTAAGTCTGTAAAACAAAAAACAGACTAAAATTTAACTATTTCACTAGCTGCAGTCTTTTTACATAAAATCTGTGGTAGTAGATGATACTAAATAGTAATTACAAAAAAAAAAAAGAAAATGAGTGAGAAATACACAGTAAAAAATGCAAATCTTACTCTAGGATCACATGTCAAGAGTACTGTATACAAAACAAAGGTAACTATTCCACTCTGCTCAGCTATGGCAAGGTTTCAACTAGATTACCATCTTGGAAAACAAAACAAAAACGCACAGCAAAAGAGATCCAGCATGACCAAGAAGATGTGTCAAAGTACCTCATTTTGCTTGCTGTAAAACAGAGGTTGCTCAAGGTGCTCATCAGATTTCTTCTTCTTCTCCTTACCTTCACTCTGTAATACATTTGTGAATTCTCCCTGCATGTAAGTGCTGCTACTCCATACCCCCCATCCCTGGCCAGTGTGGCAAAGCTTGCATGGCCCAAGAAGCCAAGCAGCTGCCCCCGCGCCCTTTCACCTGGGGACCATATTTATCTCCAGCTACCAGGAGCTCCCCAGACGCATGACTGAATCTGCTGGACTACACAGTAAAGTACTGTGTAGGGGGAAAGAGGTGATAGCAGTAAAAGTTTTAGACTAATCAAATCTTTAATACAGTCTGCAGTGGGAAGGAAAAAGCAAATAGCTTGACTGTTAAAGCCAGTCCCGAGCTTTTATTACTATTTAACCTGTTACTCATTGCTATTAACTGGCATGGCTTCATTATAAAGCTTATGGAATCTGCGTAAGCAGAGGTTTAAAGGATGGCCTGGACAAACATCCAGAGAAAGGTATGCAAACAATGCTTTTCACACACACAAACACGATCTTATTAAAATTATCAGGCACTGTTACATCCTCTACAACCATTTTTCCATTCCTCTCACTTACCCTACTGGAAAATGTCTCTATCAAATTCTGCAAAGCTACCACGCTTTCTGGTTAAGCCATCTCCAGCATACTACAGAGAACCACATGAATTGCAGGTGGTCCCCTGTAATTAGTGCAGCTGTTCCTCTTTTGCTTTATCACAGCTGCAAGGGGATACCAAGTAAAGCTGGCACAAGACACAATACTGCTACCTTGATCTTCTCCTTCCTGGTTTAACTATTGACTGGTGAGATTTCAGTAGCAATCTCTTCAGGCAGAAGTTTTTAAGGCAGTGAGATATGCTACCCAGACCCATAGGTTTAGATTTACACAAATACAGTGTGAACTGTGCCTGGCAGTATTACCATTATTAAAAATAAATTTCTAAACTACAGCAAAATAATGTCTGTAACATCAGATTAAGACTAAAATCATCTTTCAATGATTAACAAAAATAACAGCGCGTTACATGACTAAATAGTAAGTTCTATGAACACAAAAACCATTTCAAAGAGATTCTACTAAACAAATCCTCCAAGGAATCGCTGCACCCTTAATGACTATATTTGTCTATAGAACCAGATTAGACAAGACTTTTGTCCTTCTTTTCTACCAAAACAGCATTCTGCCAATGCTGTTTCTAATGCATATGCTTTCATGCATTAGAAAGTCTAGATTTCCTTTAAGTGGGAGATAGGCATTTGTTTTATTTTTTATAAATGCTTTTTAAACAACTTGTAAATAAGTAATAAGTGTAAATAAGTAATGTGTACTATGTACCAAATATCAAAAGCCTTGGCATTTCTCTGTTTATTGCATTTTAGAGCCAAGGTCATTTGAGCAGCACAGTGTCCTGGCCCTTCCCTTCTCTCTCTCAGGTACCCTACACCCATCTGGCAGTACAAAGTGCTCTTTCCAAATCATTCCCTCCTGTGTTCCCCTTAAGGCACCTGACAGTAGCTTTGCAAGGGGCTTTGAGCTTGTATTTATCACCTTCATCCTAAATAGCCTTTGGAAGTTCCTTCTACAGGAGCCAGCCCTTCTTCCTCACACAGATTTCCCCAGTAGATCTATGGTATATGCACTATTTGAAAGGGACCTCTGGAGGTCTCCTAATCCATCCTCTCCTTTAAACTAGGAAGGGCTATTACGAACATCAGATGAGATCAACCACAGCTTTGTCTAGCCACAGCATAAAACCTCCCAAGTTTAGCAAGAAACCCTCAAGAATGATTATTTCATAGTCTCTGGAGTTCCCAATGTTATCTTCATTCACAAATACCTATCCCCTCTCATCACATGAAAGGGTCTAGATGTCTCTAAAGAGACATTTAGTTCTCCTTTGCAAGAGTCTCAATATCAGAAGCTACATTCCATGAATTCAGCTACACTTCTCAAAACCTGTTTTTATTACTACGTAAGTGGGAACAGAGCCAGTCAGCTGAAGGTTTTGAGGCTAGAATCACACAAACATACCCAGGCACTGAATCCACTTTAGAAACTCTATTTTGTCATCACCTCTTATTACAATCCTGGCATCTAGTCATTGCAATCATGTTGGCTTTCACGAGGCTAAACACTGCTTTGGCCTATCTATGCTTCTATCTGTAATGCACTCAGTTCCACTTTGCAGGCACTTACCTATGGCCAAATAACCTCTGGTTAACCAACTGTTAACCCTATCTCCCTGCCCCCATCAAATCTGCCTCCAGCAGAGATTATTAAATACTCACACCCTCCAAGAAACACATACCGTGCCAGCTATGGCACCAAAACTGCCCAGAACTGTCTTACACTGTCTAGTTATGAACTGTATGGCTAAGAGGGGTTTTTAAGTCCTGCTCAACTTCCAGGTAGTGCCAAATCCAGAGCAGTATGTGAGCGCCAAAACCCACGATATGAATGTAATTTTCTATCTTAAGTGCTTTTGTGTATCTGCTCTTTTTCAAATATTCCCACTTTAGTCAGTTTGACTCAATTCTTGGCTTCCACTCAGAAGCCAAGGCTTGCACAACGAGTCCACAGCACACTAAAACTATGTGCTGGTACCTTTTAAAAGCCATCAGCCTTAACAGCTTCAGAATATGCAGTATTAAAATGACAATACGGAACAAACAACAAAGTTTGATACTATACTCCCCCGTTTCATGGAAAATTCATGTCCTCACAACTTCTAAGCAATCTCCTTACTATGCATCAGTAAAGCCAACATAAGAGTTGAGGTTCAAGAATTGGAAGTCTGCAACAACAAATTTTCTACACTTAAATAACTAAATTCAGGTATAATTAACAATGCCAGATATCGACAGCAAATTTTAAATCCACGACTACAGAGACGAAGTTACTCAGGCCCAGGAGCAACGTTCCTGAAGCGAGCAGCATTCTGGCAGAAGCAGCCATGCTTCTACATTAAGCTACCAAACCACTACAAAGTTTCATGGCCAATTAGTGCTTCAGAGTCATATCATTCCTTAGATATTACAGCAGGAAGAGTTGCCTGAGCTGTACTCTTCATAAATACAGTCAGCTCAAAAATTTCCATCCCCTGCCATGAACAGCAGATGACAGCTTCCTGGATGCTACAGGATGGATAGTTACCTATCGTCTCAAAGAACATGAAGCATTTTCAAGCTCTAACTCTATTCCACATTTATATATGATGCCAGAGCCATAACAATACTACTTGTATTACACAAACACTCAGTGATTTGTTCTTCTCGGGCGATTCAAGCAATTCACTTGGAATATACACACTTTATATTTTAACTTTTCAGTTATATCCTCTTTTCATCAGCTAAGAATGAAAACAGCATCTAGGTCTTCAAGACTAGCCATTTTCCTTGCCTTTTAGGAACTCACCCTGAGAACAGTATGAAGAGAAAAAGCCCAAAGCAGTTTAAGTCACAGGGTACTACTGAACGTGCCTCTCAGCTACCGCACACCTCCGTACAGCCTGGCAGGCTACCCGGTCTGCATGTACCTGTCACTTGCACAGCTAGTGTTAATAAAAGAAAGCATTAGTCATACCCCAAGATAACTGCACCCTAAGATTTTAAGGCTCTATTATTCTCTCATGAAAAAAATCTGAAGTTTTTAAGCCCTTAACAAACAAAATTACAGCACTGGCGGCACACGCCGAGCCCCTGGCAGCACTGATGAAATGCCCGCTTCACAACCGAGAGGGGACGTTCCCAGAAGCCTTCCAGGGCTCTTCCATATTCCCAAAGGAGCCCTCCCACCGTGGAGGCCGTGGGAGCGGCGGGGTCACCTGCAATCCTCCCCGAGGGCCCCGCGGCGGGGCGGGGAGGCTCCCCGCGGGCAGCTCCCGAGCTCACAGCTCCCCACCCGCCGGGCGGGCGGCCGCAGCCCCCCGAGCCCCCTCGCCACGGCGGC
>JAWLRI010000139.1:2658571-2726131 GCA_034781795.1 Crypturellus tataupa | reverse complement strand
CCGGCGCTCAGGGCTGCCGTCGCCGCCGACGCCACGTTTGTGGCGGGTCCCTCCCGCCGCCCCGCCGTGCGGGACACGCGGGCCCCGCAGGGCCGGCACCGCCCCGAGCAGGTCAATAATCCTCACACGACACAGGTATCGCACAGTCTTCCATAACCCAACGGTTTATTTAAACTTACATCGTCACAATGAGAATCTGTTAATAAAATACATCAGGTCACACCAGTCTGCGCTGCCGTTTCTTTAGAGGGTTAGCGTCTTTCTTTTTATATTAAAACTTTATAGAGGTAAAAACTACTGTGTCGTAGCGACAGCAGTTGAAATCTACTGTAACGATAGGCAGGTTACGGAGGAACTTTCAGAGCTAATTCACACTTCAGTCGACCTCACATTTTTGGCACTTCTGAATGCTTTCTTTTTTCCTTTTCTAACATAAAATAATTCTGCAGCGAGTCATAGAATCATTGACATAAAGCATCACTATCCAACGGCAAGTGCTGCCTGCAAGCGTACAAAAACTACATCGTTTGGTCACAAAATAGATCCTCTCTGCTCTTTGTGCGCTCGCGGGGCGCCGGGGCTCCCCGTCCCCTTCCCGGGTGCTGCTGCCCACGGGGCGACGCGGACGCGCTCCGGGCGAGCGCCCGCCCTCTGCCCTGCAGCCGCCTCTGGAAACCGAGTGTGTCGGCAGGACGGCGACCCCGCGGCAGCGCTAGCGGGGATGCCGCTCCTGGCAGTGGGTCAGGCAGCCCCCACACCGCCCGCAGCGTCGTGCCACGCACATCTCTACAGTGCCTGCAGTTACCGCACACAGCACTACAACCCCCACTGCTTTGAGCATCTGACGTTATATCCAAAATAAAAAGGCCACAGTACTTGACAACCGGGGTTGTTGCTTTTCCTCACAGCTCTCGAATTGCACTGTTCCACTCAAATCTTGGTGCATTAACTAGTGATTGTTTTATGTTTCACTGATTACAGGCTCCACATATTTGTTTTGAAGGAGGGCTGCTCTATGCATATGTCCCTTCAGCTCAACTTGCTCTGGTAGCAGCAAAACTACATGAACAAACTGCTGTGGTTAAGCAACAATTTAAACAGCAAATAGTGCTAAGCACTTAGAGCTTTTTGCTTGCACAGCGGCTACATGGTCACCGTCTTTAACAGGAGAATGACATTTGTAGGATTGGATTTCACTCTGTGCTCCTTTCTAAAGCTCAGTCGACTACAGGCACTAGTTACTTGATTCACCTACCCTTGCTAAACCGCCCCGCTGTGGGACCGGTGACCATTTCCAAAGGGGGATCATGACTTCTCGACTCCTCTCTGACTTGACCTCTGGCAGGAGGAGACACTGAAGGAAGGACCACAGTATCTGCTACACCAATAAAGAAATTACACTGATAGTGATTCGCACAGTTATTGATAGGGACATTTCAAATTCATAGCAGGAGAAACTTCAGGGTATCCATGGTGCTCTGCACATAATCACTGACTCCGAAAGGCAGCCCTGCCAAAACCCTGCGAAAAACAAACTCCCTCCCCAAGAGTCCATTTTTGCCTCACATTCACAGCGAGAACTTCTGATTTCTGCTCCATACTCAGCACTTGCTCTGCACACACTGCTGAAGTTAGCGGGAATTCTTTGGGAAAACAAGTGCAGGATGTGCAATAGGTTGGACAACTTTGTCGGCGCCAGTCAATCCGCACCAAATGTGAGAACAGAGCTGGACGTAGCTGCTGGGCAAAGAGGAGAGGGCTGCTACAGTGAACACGGAGAGGCTGAGGAGCATCACGTGGATATAGTGCAACTTCTGCTCATTAAAAGGCTGTGGAAAAGCAGCCAAGCGCTCGGTACCAGTCTGGAGGAACGAGCAGCTGCAGACCAGCTCACATCTCGGCTGAAGTGACAGGGTAGAAGCTGCAGGTCAGTCTGGCACCTGCATAATTCCCATGCTCTCTATGACCTTTGCAAGTTAAAGTGTCAAGGCGACAAGCAGTGCATTCCTTATATTTCATATACAAAAAAAGGGCTCACAGCTGGGAGCAAGAAGGCACAAACCTGGGAAATAATATAGGTGAGGAGTTAGCACAAAATCAGTATGACATTTATTAGGCATTGCTTAGCACTGTTTCACATTTTGCCCCCAAGTTTCCCCAAACAACGCATCATCCCTGCTTCCCTTCCCTTTGCCCTCCTCTTTTGGATAAAGCTGCCTGTGCTCTATAGATACAGTTGCTGAAGAATATATTGTGAACACAGATAAACACAAACATACACAGCAAAAATGTATTAGAGTATTACAATATTCAAACAATGTCAGCCTTAAGCTATGGCAGTGCCTACGTGCTATGGGGAAGTGTTCTCAGAGTACCAAGCTGAGCCGCTGTACGGCAACGAAAGAGCATCAGCAGCGGTAGGCAGGGCTAGGGACCGGCAGGGAGGCTGTTTCGGGGTGCCTGACTAAGCGGATGGGTCGGGGGGTGGCTCTCACTTTTAGGATCTGCTTTCCTGGGAGAGCACCCAGAAACGCGGAGATTTCTTCAGCCTGTATCACTTCTGCGGCAGGTCCTCGGGACACCTTCACACTTGTCCGTTGTGCATACGTACTAAGTCACCCCCGCGTTTCTTCTGTTAGGCTATGTTTTCTTTATATATTTTTTTCTAATTTTGTTTTTTTTTCTTTTCTTTTTTCTTACAACTGTTAAAAAAGTTTCATGGTAAAAATAACTCACTATATGATACATATACCCAAAGTGGTGCGATACTTTATATAATAAAAGATGAAAATAGTCACTTTCCATAATAAAAATAAGTTCTATTTTTTGTTTATTTTACAATATACTTAATAATTCTTTTCTTCTTCTTCACTCTGAAAGTAAATAGGTCCCGTTTCGCTGGCGCTTCCGAGTCGGTTAAAGTGGCAAGGCCTGGGGCAGGGCTCATGGGCATTTGGAGCAGCCGCACTCCACGTGTCTCTCGAGCTCTTCCATGAACGTGGAGCCGTCGGCGCACTGGAACACGTATTTCCGCCTCTTGCTGCGCAGCGGCAGGCAGCAGTGGCCGTGGGCGCAGCCGCCGCGGCACTCCATGCGCGGCACCTTGGCGGCGCTCACGCACGACGTGTAGCCCTGCTGCTTGCGCACCACCTCCCGCACCATCTCGCCTTGGCAGGGGTTCTCTGGGGAGGCAACGAGGGAGAGGAAAGGCAAAGATGTGATAACCGCTCGGCCAGACCCTGCCCGCGCATCGGGGGGCAGCCCCGCGCGTGCAGCTGTGATGCCGTGAGCAGGACCTCGCTCCTTCGCTGCTTTGCACCTGCCATCAAAACAGAGCCTGCGCTGCACAAATGTGCAGTATCCGGCCGTGGCAGAGGCCAGGCAGGCCTGCTGGCTTTGATCAGCAGGGCTGGAAGCGCTTTAATGAACGCTGAGTGTTGAATCCTGCAACACTCCTGCAAAACAGGTGTTAGTTTTACAGTGTCGGCTCTCCGCATCGGAGGTCGGTCTGCTGAGCACGACACGAGCAGCCTGGGGTACCTGGGAATGCCTGTGCTGCCGTGCAGGCCGCTTTGTGCAGCCTAACGCGCTTCAGACGGGCTGTGCCCATGTGTCATTTGGAAACTCTGTGCTTCATTCACGGGAATGGCACAACCTTAATTAAAGCAGTACAAGGCAACTCCTGTCTTTTGTACAGCAACAAATAAAGGCAAAAGGGACCAAGTCAGATCTCTCGTGTGGCTTTCTCCTCCTCCATGCATTGCTTTGACTTAGCCCTGCCTTCCTCCCGCTTGCCGTTCCCCCTAACCAAACAGCGAGGGTGCGGGGCAGCGGCGAGGCCGCACGTACCTCTGTCGCAGTGCTCTCCGCTGTAGCCGGGGTCGCACTCGCAGTAGGGCTCCCCGTGCTCTGAGAGTTTACACTGCCCGTGGTTGCACTTCCAAACCCTGCAGGGGCTCGAGGAGTTGCTCTTCTTGTCGCAGTACGTGCCCGTGTAGCCCTCCGTGCACTTGCAGGTGTAAGCGACGTTGGCCGCCACGCACTTCCCATGCAGACATCTGCGGAAGAGAAGCGTTTGGAAGCGGCCTGCACTGGATGCAAACCTATCCCCGCGGGCGTTTGCTTCTCGCATTTCTGCCCGTTTAAATCCAGAGCAACAATGCAAGGAACAGCCGTTCAGTGTCAAACACACTGCACAAGTTGAAAGTTTGCAGTGAAAACTGCATAATGTTCGGAGAATACGCTCAGGATTCGCGGTCGCTAACAACCTCTAGGGAAAGCAGGAGGCTCCTGCGCGAGCAAGGACCGGTGCCTGGCACCCACACAAGGGAGCTCAGGTTTACAGCATGAGCACGCGGAGCTCAGTGCCAACCGCCACGCTGCGTGCCAAGTCCTCCTTAGCAAAATTGCTCTACAAATAATATCAGGTGATGAAAAAAAGTGTGATAAATTAAGGTCCTTGTGGAAAAGCTATGCACACAACTATTCGCACTCAGCTCTAGTTGGAAGGTTTCCTGGCTCATGTGGTTTGCACTCAGCTTTGGTATTTCTGATGGATATCAGAGGAGAGGTGTTGATCCCTAGCAGGCTGTGACACCACTCCCAGACTTGGAACAGGCTGGGAAGAGCAGAGAGGACAACGCTGTGGAGCCAGGGGAAAACCGCTTTGGCTCTGTAAACCTTTGCTCCACCAGCCCTCCCAACACAAACCTGTGTCATTCTTTCTTTTTTGTTTTATTCCTGGTACTTAAAGCTGTTTCCTGCTTATGTTGAGCCCTTGTCCATTTCATTTCTAATCTACACAGATGAAAAATACAAACAAGAAAAGCAACAGCAATGGTGCCAAGACACACAAAATACCATACTTAAGGGATTCACAGTCTTAAAAATCAGTATTTTCTGCCCCACTAACAGATCATATTAACTTGGATAATAACTCTTGTTACTGAATCAACCCTGTTCTCTACATTTGCTCTCTTCATTGGGATTAATCTGAGAGTGCTGGACCCCACGCCAAGCTCCGTACTGCCACACTCCCTTGGACACAAAGCTCCGTCAGGCAACAACTCCAAACATCTAAGGTGATTTAATGGCAAGTGGGACATCAAAAGAATATTACTAATAGGCAGAACTACTTCCCTTAAACCGGGGGCACATTCAGTATTGCATAACCCTCTTCATGTTATGGGGAAAAAATTCCTCATTGGTTAAACATCTGGAACTCCCTCACTTTTCTCTTTGTCTAGGTATGACAGCTGGATATTGAGGGAGGAAAATCAAGGAAACATCTGGGTCTTTGTGACTTTCTTTATTTGAGTTTTCATCCCTTTGAAATGTGTCAGAAAATGTCTGTAATGTGTCAGGTGCTTCTCAACACCTCCAGAGCTCAGCACCTGGCAGAATTAGACCCAGAAGCAAGTTCAAAACGGTGCCTCTGCCAGCTGAAACTTCTGCCCTGACTCAGCAGCCCGAGCAGGTCACTCTAGCTGTCTTGCTTATGAAAAGCACCTTCCACAGACACCACAACCAAGGCAGCTTCTAAACTAACTGTGCTGCCATCTGCTTCTGAACTGGCACTGGACTAGGCAGACCGCACGTCTGTGCTGGCCTGTTATCTTGTGCTGCTGCCATAAGCAAGTTCTTCATCCAGGGTTTCTGATGGAAATGCGGCTACTGAGTCTTTGAACTGTGAACAACTGAACTGGGAACAGTTTTCACTTATCCCCTCTTTGCATTCTAAAGGGGAGTGTCAGCATGTAATATATCAGTTAGCTATTTGGGAAATTTAAAACTGATCACGCTAGAGTTAATGATGGTCTTCAGGGAGTTAGTCTGAATACTGTGCCCAGCACTGCCTCAATGGGAACCTTCTTTTAGCTGTGAGGGTATCAATGAAATGCAGACCTAGCACTGATATAGGTAAGTGCAGGCACCACTGCCTCCCGGGCAGTACTGTTCCACTAAGAGGGGTTTGTTTGTTGTGCTGAGCAGCATCACAGGTGAAAGAATGATCTGTAGTATCAGTAACTTCACTCCCCAGCACCAAGAGCTCACCTGGAGAGGCATCAGGGAGCATCAGAACATGAAGTGGATATTAAGAGCTGCCAAGGATGCTGACTCACAACTGCCAGTAATTTTACATGGGAATCTCCAAAGAATTGTCAGATGTCATTTTCAAACACCAGAAGTGAAATACGCATTAGCCGTAAAGTTTCTCTTCCCCCTTCAACACCCATTTAAGCTTACTTGTGGTTAAGACATGGGTCTCCAATTTCCTGGTCACAGAGGGGCCCTGTCCAGCCTGGGTGACATTCACAAACCACACTGGTTTTCTCGAGGGACCGGCAGATGCCATGCTTGCAGATATTACAGGATTTGCAACCAGGAAAGACTCCTAGCGACTGCTGTGGTAAATCCTTGAAGTCCTGCAGCTCGTTATTGATGCGGACATCGTGAATACACCCATGGAAACCGTTTGGCGTCTTATCTGCACCCTGGCGCAGTGAAGATAATCCAGTAGAGGTTGGGATCCCTTCAGATAAAAACAAAAAGGGAAGGCTTACTCACAGTACAATGACAAACTGGCAAATTATAATTGTTCACATTTATTTGCCACAGCCCCCGTCTTGTAATCTTTAAAGAATTAATTTTCATACGTCTTTTGTAAGGCAGCTCAGTGTTACTGTTCTCATTCTGCAAATGAAAAGATATAAAAATAAAATAACTTCCCCACGCCTATATATGACAGAAAAAGAGAAGAAAAATGAAACCAAAACAAAAAACAACTGAACAAAAAAGCTCAGGTTTCCTAACAGTCATATCTGTGCTTGTCCTTCTGCCTATAGCTCAATAGTAATCACCCTGCTGAAAGGTTTAAGAGCATCTTGCCAGCAGGCAGCGACCACCTCGGGGATACAGCAAGACCCCAGTTGATGTTACTCCAACACACAGCTAAGGCAGCGACTGATCCCATCCACACCAGCGCAGGGGGCCTCAGGGCAGAGGCCAGCACCGCCGGGGCAGGACAAGCCCCTGGGGTGGCACCTGCACCCTCAGGTGCTCTGGACAACTTCACCAACCGTGCAGAGCTCTGGAGGCGACCCCCATGCGAGCTCAGCAGCTGCAGGAGCACTGTCACCTGCTTCTGGTTTCAGCTGTGCAAGGCCTCTGAATTTTGCTTCCTATTAGTAATTCTATTTGAAAAGACAGGCTTAAACCCCACATTTGCTTAACTATGCCTTAGGGGGGAGCTGGTGGACTGGGTGATGTAGGTGGGGAGATGGACAAGATTCTGGACACATGAAGCCTCAGGTGAGTCTTAGATGGGGTGAATAAAGATTAATGAAACTCAGGAAACATTGCTTGGAGAAAATGTATTTAATTACATGAACTAAGCAGTCTGGGGGGGAAGGGTGGCAGCTGCCATCCAAAGGAATACTAAATGTGGAGATGTGGCACATGCTGCAGGTTTACAAAGAATTAAACTGCAGTGGGCAGTGAAAGTCTCCACTGAGCCCACAGCTATTGGTATCCAATGCAGTTGTTCATCTCAGGTCTCAGATTTGTCCTGCAAGACATTTTTGTAGGTATCTTTTTGAGAATTAGCATCGATCCACACGGATCATCCATTAAGAAAACATTTCTTTCTGGATTACTTCCCAAATTCCCTGTATATAAATTGCCTATTGTTGATACCTTTTCACCCTGAACTAGAGGGAGAAGTTGCATAGCCTCAACACAAAATTACTTTTGATGCATAATGCTTTTTAATAATCTGTGACATTCCTAAAGGGAGCCAATTACAAAAGTTCAGCTCTGTCCAAAGCAAGATTAGCCGGTTTTCTGTTTACAAGGGCAATAAAAAATGTTTTGGTAAAGGCTTATTAAAAAGAATTTTCTACAAAAGGCTTGACCAGCACCCAGTTGATAAGGGTTTCTACACTGACTTCAATAGTCCAGGGTCAGAAAAAGCCTTTCTGAGTCTGTTAGAGATTTGCTGATTTTTTTATTTAGAACAGTCTCGGTAGAAAAACAAGAATTCCAGGTCACAGAAAGGGGGAGATTTCAACATTCAGTCCAAAACAGAACTGGGCGGTTGAGGTGTTCCAGGAAAACCAACGCAATCATGCAGAGGTCCCTTTGAACCTTAACCATTCTGTGGTTCTGTGGTTCATAATGCGAGCACAGACTTCAGCCCCTCTCTCTCATATCCAGACACCTAATCAGGGGGACACTCGTTACTCTGGGCATCTGCTCCCCACCCCACTTGGCCCCTCTTTTCCTAGAAAGTGAATTCTGACTCTGCTGTATAGGGGAGGTGATTTGGTCAAAGGTGTTTTCATTTCTACCTCACCCAAATCCTCTCCACAGGATGGAAGGTGATTTGCTTCTGCAAGGACTAGTTAAAATCTCAACTCAAGTCAAGAGCAGCTGGTCATACCTCCGATGTAGAGAGGTGTGTTGAGGCTGGCTGAAGGTTGTTTCTGGAGTTTTCCTAGACTCTTGGGAGCCCCCTTGTCCACCACTAGGTTCAGAGTTTGATTCAGCATCACCAACTCCACGCTATGGAACTGCCCATCATTCACTGTTTCCACACTAAAAATAAAAGGTAGAACAGAGAGAATTAGAAGACGACATCAACCATGATCATGCCTGTGACATCCCGTCTCCCACTGATACTCTTTGAAAGGAACCCCTCACACGCACACTCCTTTGTGAAGATTCCTTGGGGCTTCTCCATGAGTCTCCAGGGTATAAAGTCAACCACTACGACCCCTACGCAGGCACTACCTATACATATACAACATGGGAGAGGACAGCAGACTTCTGCGTTTGAGCGGGTTGTACCCACTCAACTCGTGCTCTCACACACGCTCAGGCTGCTTTGCAAACTGCTCTTGAGCCATCCCAGCTGTCCCACACGGTCAGCACAGTGCGGGGCAGAAAAGCAAGTGCAGTTCACACACTGTGATGGCTTTGGTGGCAACATCACCTCAGGAAAGCCCTCCTGCCCTCTGCCCTGCGCCCCAGCCTGCTGCTCTGCCACGCTGCCGGCTGCGCACACTGCAGGGTCGCTGCTCTGTTTCCTTTGGGTGGTTAGTGCAAGCTCGAAGCATCTCACAGAGGCAGCTGGGGACGGCAGCGCGAGGCAGGAGCAAGCGGGGCCTTCAGAGAGCAGCGTCTCGTGACTTAGGCAGGAATGTAGGGCTGGTGCACCTGAAATCACGGGGATACTTCAGTTCACACATGCAGTCCCACCTGAAGGCAAGGTAAGCCAACAAATTGCTACTCCTCTTTGAGAAGTATTTAGGGGTAGACTGATTATAATAAGATGAAACGCATTTTTTTATGAGCTAGCTACCTCAGCTGACAATATGTTAAAGATACAGTGTATTTGTGGCTCGGGTATTTTGAGCAGTGATTTTCAAATGCATTAGACCTGCAGTCCGTCAGGCAGCTCAGCAGCTGCTTGCCAGTCTGTACCATCTACAGTCTGCACTTTTAGATCAATCACCCACCAATTTGGAAGTGAAGGGCTAAAATACAGTTCATACCCATCTAACACATTTTATTTTCAAGGCAACTCTTGAGCATTTACGCTGCATGTTGAAATTCTCCCAAAAAACACCACAGTTTCATTGTACCTAAAGCAAGAAGAGGCCAGAGGGACAAGAGATACACACGTAATTACCCGCTCTTGAGCAAAGAGAGTTTCAAATTAAGCTCGTAGTTACAGAAATGATGGGACTTTTCCATTGCTGTAAATGTAATGAAATGTTACAGCCTCTGTTCCACACGCATGCAAACACTAATGCATAATGAGACTTTAATAGCAGTCGTGGTCGAAGCAGAAATTGCACTGTGGGCTCCGCAAGCTGCCCACACGTCCAGGGCTGCCAGCACATGACAGGCTTGGCTCGCACGCACCCCGCTGCGGATCCCTGCCGGCAGCCGTGCGAGCTGGGTGGTGCTTCTGTTACGTAAGGACGAGACAACAAAATACCCATGTGGGAGTTAGACATCGTGAGACTCTGCTTAGCTGAAAATCCAGTTGGGCCTTTCATTTCTATTGCACCCTTGTTCTTGAATCTTATGCATTAAGGTCCAAACATCAGTCAGAGAAATTTTAAGGTTCACAACTCAGGGTTGCAAACAGCTGGTCCAAACTTTCTGTTTCAATATTCTTGAATTCTGCTAGGTATCTGCCCCAGCATGGAAAACAGCTGTGTTAGCGCAATGGGCAGCCTGGACGATCCCCATGTACTCGCTGCCTATCTCACTGTGGTGTTGCAATGCTTAATTCATATGTATCAAGCACTCGGATTTTCAGCTGAAAGGTGCTAGATAAATGGAAATGCCAATTGTGTTGTCCATGCAGAAGTGTCAGCGAAAGGGAGAAGCACAGCCCAAACCCATCGGCTCTGACAGCTGTGCACCGAGGAGCTGGAGGAGCAGCTGTACGACAAGGACCCCTTCCCGCTGGTGGGATCAATATCTGAGGCTGACACACAAAACTACATCCTTATCTGGAGGAGGCCAAGCCATGACCATTTGTCAGAGGACAACATTATCACATCTGGCAGCGCTCGCTCGTCCTTGGGCCAGGATTTCACAGGCATTAATCACCTTCTCCCCCACAGCATGTGCTCTGTCCAGATTATGCAGAGGAGCCTTCACTAATAGGCAAACAAAAGCCCTGGTACCCCACGCAGCGCTCACACTTTTCGCATACCCAGAGCTAGTGTTTGAGAGAGGTGTTTCCAGCCACAGGTACCATAGTGAATATTATTCAGTTCTGATTCTTCCACTTTCTAACTCGTACAAGATGGGAAATACTGTATGTCTATAGCTTGAGAACAGAAGGTAGCTTCAGCCATCAGCCAACCCTGCAGCTTTGGGAAGCAGATAAAGGCTGAACGGGCAGAGCACTCGTGCTCTTTAACAAGACACTAACACATGATGGAGGAGCTGCACATGGATGGCCAGGATGGCAAAAATCCCTAACCAGGAGATAGTTATATTAAAGCACTTACTGTTGCTGACAACAACTTTAAAAAGTCACTGCATTTTGACAGAGACTGAGACAGCGCTGGGGAGAAGCCAGCGGACAGGGAAACGCCAACTCTCCTCCGAGTCTCTTCTCTAGCTGGGCCCTTAGGAGCCTCCGCAATCGTCTGAGACAGCTGGAGACAGTGGCTTGGCCAGAGATGAAGGGGAGGAAGCCACAGACGCTGAGCAGTGCATCCCCACGCAGCGCCGAGCACAAACTTGCTGCGCTCGCCTTTTCTTCAAGGGGCCTCTCACTGACCCAGCTCCCTGCAAGGGTTTTATTAAAACCTTAACTGAATTCTTATTGGGGCTCAGGTGGTCTTAGGGAGCTCATCCTCCTGCCGCAGCCTGTGGTATGTAAATACCTGCCTCCGAGTCAGGGATTGCATTTCGTTGCAATCGTGCCCGATCGTGCGCGGTGCCGGGGGTCACAGGTGCTGTAGTGACACCGGCAAAGATGTGGTCAGCGTGAGCCGTGGAAGCAGGCAGGAAGGGCAAGGTGAAGCAGCTCACAGCCCCACGATGCCCGAGGAGAGGGGCCCGCTCTCTGCTGCGGCAGAACCCAACGGGCTCTGACCACGAGAGGGAGACGGCGTCGCGCAGAAAGCGCCGCGCGCTCGGCAAGGCAGCCCGGCCGCGCTCGGTCACTCGCTCGGGAGACCCGCAGAATGAGCCGGTGCTGCAGGTTCGCGGTGCTCTGCTGCTGGGGAGTCACTTGCTAGAGCAGATCCTGCCACACACCTGCCAGCCGCTGTGCTCTGGCACGAGCCCTTCCTTCTGCAAAGGTTTGCAGCTTTCCGATGCCATCCAGCTAGTCTGTCTGAGCAAGGCATGGGCGAGGGGAAGGAATGGAAGAAATTGGCCAAACGGCTGCTGGATCTGCACCAGCTTCTTTTTCAGGGGCACCGACAAAACCAAGTCCTGGTTTGAGAGATTTTCCAAACTATCAGAGAGTCATGAATTTTTATCCAGCACAACTGCACTATTGTGGACCACTACCACTGGATATTATATATATGTATAGTTTTATTGTTAAATAAAGGAAGGGATATGTTTAAGTGTAAATACTTGAAGCATAAGCAAGGATTTCCAGGAGTTTAATTCAATAATGCAGCTTGCTGAACAATAAACAGTAAAAGGAGCCAAAAGACCAGCTTTATATGAAATGGAAAGATTCCTCTTCGGGACCTGGGAATTGCTTCACTGACCGCAACGAGCAGTTTGCTCAGGGCCTGTCTCACCACAGACATTTCACAGAGACTGTTCTCACAGCTTATGTGGGACCTTCACCTAAGGCTTGTTACCAGCTTCACACAGAGAAACCATCCTCATTTCTACCCATGTGCGCTCCCTCCTGCGGCCTCAGAAACAGACAGGGGAAGATGCAGGGAGAAGATGCTCATCCGAGGAAGCCCCTGCAGGTGCCGGGGCAGCTCCTGCTCCGCGTGGGTGGCTCCAAGGACGCTGCTTCTCAACCAGCAGCATCGCAATCCACCAAGACATCCGACTTCTATCAAGCTTACCCTCGCCTTTCACTACTCTAGAGAGAGGAGAGCTGGCAAAAACACCCGGGACAACACTAGGACAGGATTGAGATTGGTGCTCCTGCCAAACATACCACTGCGGCAGCAGCAGTCTGCTCAGACAGGAGGTTTAGATTTACTGTATCTTCAAGCAACGCAGCGTCCCTTCGCATCGCACTGAAGCCTACATACAGAAATAACACAAAGAAAATAGCAGTACTTATTAATCATCATCACTGAACCTCCTGTGAGAAATTACTGGAAGGTATCGCCTTCAGCTGCTCATTTTAAGGTCACTGAAATTATAGCTTCAGCAGTTACAGGCTCAGGCTATAGGTTATGACATCTCCTTCAGATCTGGATAGCTTATTATTTTCACTGAAGATTCCCTGATTTCCTCTTTTTTCTCATAGGCACATAATGACCCACTCTAACTCGCTAATAAAAGTCTCACTGGAGACTTTGATCCCACAGAAGGCTACACGTGTCTTTGGGTCTTAGATAAATGCTCTACAGGTTCATCTGTGTAGGCACCAGAAGCAGCTGAGCTCTCCTGAAAGCCTCTGAAAATGGATTGAGATGGTTTAAATACTGCTCTGAGAATCCCTGAGAAAAAGCCCACAGGGAAAAGCTGCCAGGGCCTGGGTGAGAGCTCAGCCATGGGGATGTTGCGCTCAGTTTCCACAATCCGCTTAAGATTCCTGCAAATCCTCTAGAGATGAAACAACCACCAGAGCGGCACAGCGAGGAGTAACTATCCGTGGGGAGAGCACAACCCGCAAAGCTCCTGGGGACACCAGCGTGTCCAGCCCCTTCCGCTCCCTCCATGCCGAGGTGGGAGGCTGGCAGGTGTATTAAACATTAAAACCACGGTGAATACATATAAAAATGGATTTTCCTACTTGGTTTTGGTCTATTTATCTTCTCCCTCCTCTATTTTCTTTCCCCTCCACTTCAGCCCTGAACATACACTGCTGTTAGGAGCAGAGCCTCCCCTTGCTCAGATACCACCAGAGACCTGGAGCTGAACCACTGCAAATACGCCAGCGAACAGAGAAAAGGATTAAACTTGATTAAACAGTCGATTTGAACTTGTAAAACTTGGGCTTTGGGTGGCTGTTTTTTGCTGATGTGTAAAGTGCCTTTAGTGGAGACAGCAGGGAACAGCAAAGCGGAGAAGTCAGAAACAAAAATAGCTTTAAGTATCACAGCACACCATGTCACCGAGGAAATGTGTAACCATCAATTATGCAAACGAGGGCATCAATTCATTAACTATGATCTCCAGATTTTCCTGACCTCTGTCTTAATGGGGACATGGCTCATTTGAAGCGCAGAACAAAGCAAACACGAAGATGAGAAGCGACCGAGAAGTGAAGGCCACGGAGAACACTGAAGCTGGGCAGTGTCTGAAAACACGCGGAGGGAAATAGCCAGAAATCCTCTCTGAAAGCTAATCAGCACACGAGAAGGGCAGGCATGGGAGAAGAGCTACCCAACGCAGGACACGTGCCCTTGCAAAGGCAGGAAAATGCATCAAGGCGTTGGCGATTTGGGAATGTTGAAGTCCCTCTGCACTGGGTATCGGGGGTGGCGATGGTTTTCATCTCTCCAAGTCAGAGTTCCCTCCCGTCCTTAGTTACAGTTATAAAAGTCTAAAAGAGATTGAAATTTCTCCATGGCAACAAAGGCAAAATCATAATTGGAGTCATGTTTGTGCTATTTCTATAACAACCCATCACTCCAAGCGCTATCATCTTCAGAAGCCAAATAAAAACCACATGTTGAGAAAAAGCAAGAAAAACATTAGCAAAACTCAAAACTAGGGAAGGAAGAGGTGAAAACGATATATTAAGGCACTCAAGTTCCCTTCCAGCTCAAAACTTACTCTCCTTTATTATGCTCAGTCCTGTTTTGCAGGGCTGCAGCGTTGAGTGCTCTCGGCCTGGGAGACCTGACATTAAGACTCGGGTTCCTCGATATCTCCATTTTCATTTGCTTGGTTTTATTCCTTTCCTTGCACTTTCAACTCGGCAGACCACCCATCCTTCTCTCCTTGGTGTTTACAACCCCTAAACACTGGCAGCTGATTACCGTATCTCCCTTAATGATCGTTTGGCCAGGCTCTGCATATCTGATTTCCACTCATAATTCAATTCCTGCAGCACCCCTGCCAACACTGCAAGCTATTGTATTACAGACCATCTAAGGGAAAAACAAGGACCTTTTCTATCCTGCAACACGCAACTCATGCAGTCCCGACCGCTTTCCCCAGATTATTCATGATCGGGTCAGGTTCACGGCGAGCGCAAACAGCCCTTGTTTGCCGTGAATTCTCCCCGCTCCCCTGGCGCGGGCAGAAGGTCGGACACCAACGTCCCAGCGTTGCTGCGGCCTCCTGCGCTGCCGAGAGGTCTCTGCAGAGCCGCGTATGCTGTTCTGCTAACCGAGCGGTTGCCAAAAGCAAGAGCAATGGCAAAAACCAGGGCTTGGACGAGCGCTGCAAGTAGGGGCTCCCCAAAGGCGGATCCCAGGGCTGCCTTCCCGTCTCCCTGTCCAGAACACGCTGGTACATCCTGGCACGGTGCAACGAGCAATTGCTCCTTGATGGCTTTACTGTAACAAGCATCATATAAAATACACAGCAAACCAATAAACACAGGATGGAAAAATGATCACATGTAGATTCTGCAGTCCTCTTAGGGCTCAGGACATCAGTTATCCTGAAAAAGCCAGAGCGCAAACATGGGTTTGCAGGGAAGAGTGACTGCTGACACAGCAGCAGCCGGTGCCAGCACTGCAGTGTCCCATCCTTGGCAGCGCAGGAGAGGATGTCCCCATGCAGGGGCACTTGGGGACACCTGGGGACGTGCGTGGCCTGCTCCAGCACGGCGCCCAGAGAAACGCAGGGCTGAGCTCTGCGACTCGGTGCTGCCATTGAGCGCTACTGATGCAGTCACCGGACACCACATCCCAGCTTGGTCCTCGTGAGGAGCCTCATCAGCTGTTTTGCCAAGGGCCGTTTTACCAGAGGGAATAAACTATAAAATCCACCAGCTTTTCCCCTCGTGAAAATACCAAGGTATCGACCATTTAATCCCAGTGACCAGGGCCATTACAGAACCCAATCTGAAGTGCTTCCTACTGAATAAGAGACAGGGAATGGAGTTTTCTAGTTGAAACTGGAGACTAAACCCTATGAAAGAAAACTGTGCCTATACAGAAACCTAATACATGGCGAGGAAATGAAATGGTTTCCACTTCATCTGCGGCAACACACATATAGTTGCATGACTTTATATAAAAACAAGTCTAGATAAAACCAAAATCTGCTACTATCTGAAAGCCATGAGAACCGCAGTTCTCTCACACATTTTCACGAGGCCTTGGGGTTTCCTGGTGGACGCAGACCCGTGGATCTCAGTTTGGTACTGGAAGGAGCACCGAGATAGCTGCACCTCTGTGAGAATCCTCAATGCCAACTCTGCAGGCGCTTGTTCTAAGAGAAACTGTTATCTATTGAAGCCAGAACTTGGGGTTTGCATAAATGCTATGTACATCTATCACACATGGTACACATCTATATTTTGTGTTAGTCATCATGTTTACAAGAAATTTATAGGCAGAAGAAATAAACATGCTACATTAGCTTGCTACTTTTTTTTTGTGTAAGAGAAAAACCTCATGATTCAAGACATAAGCCAGCCATTTGTGGATAGGAAGTTTATAAAGTTATTTTGGCTCTGGTTAGGTTTATTCCATCACTGTCTATTACGGGGTTCTGCGACCCTGCTCCGCAGCAGGCAGTATTGGCCAGCTTTGGCAAGGCGCTAGGTCCTCTAGCACAGTAAGAAGATGCCTTTGAGCTCACCTGTGCACACACCTCTCCTGGCTCCTCCCTGGACAGAGCGCTCAGCACACGGCTGCGTTTCCCACGTGCGGCATCCTGAGGCTGCACTGACGCCAGGGAGCACGTGGGGCGCTCCGAGCTGCCGCAGCACCAACACGGCCCCGCTGACGCTCCTGCTGCAGCGAGAGCCACGTTAGGGAGAGACCAGGGCCTAAATCAAGTCATCTCCTGTGGCGGAGAAATGGTTCTCCCTTCACAGTGATTTTGGGTTTGCCTGGGCAGGGTTAAGGCTCAAACTGAACTGGCTAAAGCTCAGCTGAGCTGCCTACTTTTGCAAACGGGAAATGCTTCCTTTATAATGTAGCGGGATTTGCCAGGCCTGAGCCCATTCCTACCAGTGCCCCTCACGGGCAGGAGCGCCCGGCACCACAGGAGACCGGGACATCCCACCTGGGGGACGGAGCTCCAACTGCTTCAACACGTTGCCCCTTTGCGCTGTGACCCCTCTGGATTTTGCTGATTTAAGAACTATTGCTATCTCCTCACCTCTCACTTCTTCTTTGGATTAATACTGTTACCTTTCTGACTTCCTTATGCTTTTTACCACGGTTCTGTGCATAGCAATACTCAGATTAAGAAAGACAAAAGCGTCAGCAATAGCACTGATGACCACATTCCTAATAAAAAGGATATAAATAACACCCTGTTTTGACGTCAAGTGGTAGTAACATGAGTTAAATCAAGTATCTAGTTAAAAGGGCACTGAAGTCTGTGTGCAGGAGGAACAGCTACTGTGTCTGTTGCCTTCACAAGCTGTGACTTGACTTCTCCAGAGCTCAGTCCTCACAGTTTGTCTCACCCCTGCTTCTCCTGGCGACGGAGCAGCCCACGGCCCTGGCAGCACCCGCGTGGCTGGCGCTCGGTCTGCAGCCCGTGGCGCCCACAGGAGCCTTCCGAACCTCGGGAACCTCAGAGAGCTTCATTTCTATTTCTGTCACTATCGCAGGTCAAGCGGCACTGGGCCGGCTATTCCTCAGCTCCTGTATCTGCTAAACAGACATGCTAACCCCGGCTGCCTTGTAAAAGGCTTGGATTTTTCTGTTGAAACACCAAACACACAGGTCAACGGCAGTATAACAAATGAGGTTAGAAATAAAGCTGCGGGTCAGGAGCACAGTGAGTCTGGATCCATACTGAGGAGATTTACAAATAAAAATTAATTCAGCTTAACAAGATTTTGCCTGCTAAGGCCTCGGGCAGCTTGAAGGACAAACCTTTACCCTTCTCGAAGCTGCAGCTCATCAGCAGAATGCTTTTGAATTTCATGGAAGCAAATATTTGATTCTTAACATAGTGATAAAAACTGGATGACGTTTTAAGGTTTTGACCTTGTATTTTTCCCTGTTCTACTACAGAAAAATCTGAGGAAAACTAGGGAAATACTGTTTGTAGTTTGACAAGAACTCAAACACTTGTCTTTTTGTTCCCTTCAAATACACCAGAGCCCTTCATAAAAGCAAGAAATAATTCATCCATCCTTTGCCTTGGCTCATGCAAGATGTATAAGTACATTCAAATTTTACAACATTTACTGTGCAGGTCAGAGATTAATGCCAGTTGCTTTCATTATATTTGATGCAAATTCCCTAAGGAGTACCTGGAAAAATAAGGGAGCGCGATAGAGAATGAAATGAATTGCAAATAGGCAGAATTGTTAAGTGCTTACTGATGCCTTTTAGAAATCTCTGAAAAACAGTGTATTTAGAGACCATGCAGGAGCATCAAACAGGAATCCCACCTGGGACAGGCCCAGCAGCAGCTGCAGGCTATCAAGGAAGGGACCAGTGAGGCAGAGAGCTCTGCAGAGACATTTCTGGCAAATACTGGGTTTGATGAGACAGAGGGATGGAGGAGCAGCCTTAGAAATCTCAACGGATGGGCCAAATATTTCCCAATCCCGTTCCTGGGAGCTGCCTACTCGAGACAAGTGCCGTGAGGGCTGGACCACCACGGCCCAGCACCCGGCGGAGATGGGAGGACCATCTCACCTGCAGGACACCCCAGCACCCTCCCCAGGCCCCTCAGATACCCACATACACTGTCATCCCACAAAACAGACAGGTAGAAAGAGCAAGAATTTAAGCTCCCTTGTCTTGAGGTCTCGTGCTTTAGCCACAAGAGCATCCATCTAATCTCTCTAAGAATTAGCGATATATCTAGAACTGCATAATGCAGCCAGGAAGAAAAATTTTAAATGATGGAGCACTTTGGAAAACAGATTATAGAAGAATACTTTTATAAAGCACTGCAATATAGTTTGGGCATAGGCTCTGCAGAAAGACAAATGCCATTAATTCTTGTGTTTTCCTAACTGCCTCCTGTTTCACTGCCGTCAGGAAACATGAAAACACACGATTTTACACCAGGAACAGCTGCATCATGCTCTTTATCAGATATGACAGTTTGCATGCAACATGGCAATCTGGGTACTCAGGAGGGAATTACTTCATTAGTTTAAATGTCAAATTTCTCTTTTCCGTTTCTATTAATGAAGGATTGATCTAGCATTCAAATCAGCATCACTGTATAAAACCTGTCATGATAGTCCACTTGCAGCTGACTAGAATGCAAGACAACTCCAACATTTCTGTGCAGAGCACACGGCAGGAATGGAGACACATCAAGCAAATCCAAACCCACGGCAAGTTAATCTCGGGCTTTTCCGGACTAACCTGGCACCACAGCTCTGCTTAAACAAATCTGCCTAGAGACAGAGGAACAGGTCGGCTCCCACAGCCAGAGACAATATGGGCTGACACAGGAGATAAAGTCAGCTGCTCTTTCCTGGCTTTTCTGCCGTATCCCTGCCCTCAGTCTCCTGGCGTCATTCTTCCAAGCAAGGCCATGTGCAGAACACATCACAGCAGGTGCAGTTTGGACACACACTGCTTGTTGTGCATGTACACTAACCCTGGCAACAGACGCAGGGGCCGTAGCCCATCCCAGAACCAGCCAGCACAACGTCGTGGTTACGGTACAGGACCTGGTCAGCGATGGATTTCCCGGTGCACTCCCCAGACAGCATTTTAAGGCCTCCTCCTCTTTCGGCAGACACTTCTGAAGGAACCTGAAAGCCAAAGCATTGCTCATCCCTCCGAGGAGCAGAGCCCTTTGGAAGACTGCAGCTCCCGACGGGTATTGCCAGGGATAATGACTCTACCAGTCATCAGCAGAGCTTCTCAAACGGCTAAATGAAACACCCAAATGACGGACTATGGTAAAAAAGGCAAATGGTTTTACCAATGGTGAGAATGAGCTTTGAATGCTGTGTGTTCTCCTAGTATCCTTGTTTCTCATGCAAAATGAAAAAAATGTAGAAGCTGCAGGAAAGAGTCCCTAAAATGTCTGGAACGGTTTGGGTAATGTGCTCCACACCGACTCAGCTGGCCGCTTCAACAGGATGCAGTTTGGGAGGCAGCGCAAGTACAGACCAACTCACTGCAGTCAGCACCCGGGATCACGCAACTTTCAGGTCCCTAGAGAACCCTCTCTTACACTCGTAAGGTAGCAAGAAAATTCAAATTAGAAATTTTGGCTGATGTCTGAACAAGGGAAATGAGTGACCATTGTCCATGCTACTAAAGGAAATGGGGTTTTTCTTCACTTGCTGTTTTCCTGTCAAACCTGGGTGCCTAGCTGGAAGCCAGGCGTTAGCCAAACACAGCTTGTGCCTTAGCCAAAAGTCAAACAGGAAACACAGGGAAGTCAGACTGGATCCACTCACCCCTCCTAGCCTTAAATCCTACAATTGTAAGGAGAGAAATAGGTTTCCTCTCCCTTCCTCGGCCCTTAAGGAAAACAAGGCTTTTAATCTATTTAGAGGCCCTTTCTGACATTCTTTAGCTGTAGTTTTTCTCAATCAATCTAATCTTTTCCCATCAAGCTCCATGCTAATCCCATTTTGCTCCACTCCTTAAACTAATAAAAGATTAGAGTGACATTTCAGAAAGGGCATCGTATTAAGCAGCTACTTTTCCATCTCAACAGATGACACAGTAGAAAATGTAGTGAACAGGCCATTAATCTTATGGTAATGAGGTGTCAGTCTGCATGGAGACCTCCTCCTTGATCAATATGAAGGGCACAGGAATAATGAGGACACTGACGCTCACCAGCTTTGGCAACTCTACCAGACGGCAGCAGATGCACTGAGTGTCGCGATGGCAGGGAGGGCTGTGTCGCCCACGACGCCGTTGTGTCCCCATGAGGAGCCTGGACCTGCCACCTTGAGCGCTGCCCACCCGCGAGGAGCCTTTCCCCATCTTCCAATTAGGGGCGTGAAACCATCTAACAGCGCCAAGCTTCGCGCTAACATGGAAACAATCAGGACTACTGGCCACACGCAGAGGACTGCTTCTCCCCTGGCCTCTGGCAGCCACCACGTGCGTTGCTGCTGCAGCGGACAAGTCACCACTCCTCCTGCAGACATCCCTGCGTGGAGGTACCCCTTGCTTTTAGGCATTAAGAATGAAAAGCAAAGTTCTCCCTTTCTTTCAAGCATCACAGTTCCCCTAAAAGAAACTACAAACAACTACCACATTTCTGGAGAACTGAAATTTTACTGCGCGTTGAGAGCACCTTCCAAGACAAGCAGAAGGCGCAGCCTGGCTGGTGGCTTTAGTGGCATCCTGGCACGTGCTCAGCTAGGATGCTCTCCCTGGGAGGGAAGGGGGGCTCCTTGCTCCATGCAATGCCACGGAGTCGCCCCGAGCCCCAGAGCCCCGCGGACACGAGGAACCAGCTGGAGCATCTCCAGGGCTGAAAAACAATCAGCAGGCAGCTCACCTGGGAGCTGCTGGAAGGCACCAAGGAAGACATGAGCAGCACGTCCTCCCTTTCTAAAGAAACTCTTCTGCATACAGGTTTTGCTTTTACCTTTGCAAAAGCTTTTCTTAAAAGCTTTTTTTTTTGTAAAAGCTTTTTTTTTTTTTTTTTTTTCCTAGTGACTAATGAATAGAAACTGTGTGGTTTGGCAGGCCAAAAAGAGAAGCTGCTGAGAGCCACAGTGCCCTGCAGTTCACCTCTGCATTTCTGATATGGATGGGAGCTCTACATATCCTTCCCCGAAGAGGAATTCATCCTTTCTCTTACTTTGACACAGGCTAATCCTGCACTTACACTGTTGAGGTCACTGTTGTGCCTTGGTACAGTACGTTAATGCTAAATATCAACATAAGAGAAACTGATTCAAGGACAACATTTACCAAAACATAAATTTTAACCATACAGCCCATAACTAAGGCTTCATTTCAATTTTCTTATCTAATTTCATAGGTGAGAGAGGTGCAGTAAGACAAAAGGTTCTTCTCCCACACAACATTTCTGAAAATTCCTGTCTCTCCATCCTTTTTTTTTTTTTTGGAATCTGTCTTGATGCAGTTTAGGTCTTTACCTGTACACTGTGGTAGGTGGAGAATTGAGCGTATCGTAGATGAGCCTCACGTGTCCTTGGTACAACTCCAGCGCCAAGGGATCATTGTCTCCTTTGTACAGCAAGATGCCGTTGTCCTTGTCCGTTGCTACCTACAAAACATAACAGCCAGGCAAGGTTGCTTACGAGTGATTAAAATGCACACAAAAAGCATACATTAAAATAATGTGGAAGACACATGCACTTGCATTATTATTTAATGAACCATATGTACGACTAACAAAGACAAGACGAAACACGAGGTCCAAAAAGCTCTTGGTGACCTTGAGTGGGCCCATACACCAGCAGTTTGGCCTTCTGTCCTGGTAGGACCCCCTTGCTTCCAAAGGGAACCTGGTTCCCGATCCCTGTCACTAGACTATGGCTCTATTTGGGCCACCTTTGAGTCACTTCTCAGTTATTACCCTGTTTTGAGCTGGAGTTTTGGAAGATCCACTCCAGGATCCTACTCCAGGAGAAGGAGTTAGAAGCAAACCCGCTTTCAGAAGGTGCTGATCTGCTCACAGACTTTCTATAGCACCAGAAGGAGAGCAGGGGCTGTCCCCACACCCAGCTGAGCTGTTCACTCAGCTTGAGTATGTAGCAAGTCAAGCTGAGGTCAGATGGGAAGTTTGGGAAGAAACGACAGAACCCAGCGGCCTTCGTCCCTGTGGCTCTAAGGCACATAAGGAAAAAATCCTTAAGCCCACATCAGAATCCAAATACCCTGCTTTCCCTGTCGCCACCTCTTCACTGTGTCTACAGCACAGAAAATTAGCAGACAGACTTAATGGGGATTTTGGATAAAATCTGCCTCCATTATTTTTACAATATAAGTTTCTTGAGGCTATTTGGTTATTTGATTAGGATGGCAGCTAAATGCCAAGAGTAAACAGTACATTTCTTTTCGCATTGACTTTTACTTAAATACCGTCCTCTAGCCCTTAGAATATTAGCTTTATTTTCTTTAACACTTTTAATAAGGTTATTCTATCTTGTTTTAATAAGCAGTGTTACATTCTAATTTTAATTCCCTGACAATTAATTTCTGGATGCAAAAATAATATTCAGCCTGGAAACAAGAGGAGAGAACATCATCTGCAAGTACTTGCTGCAATAACCAGTTTTATTCTTTAGGCTATGGCTGAGGCAATGCATGCTTCGTGGACCTTCCTTAAGAGGACAACGTCCAGATTTTCAGCTTTGGTGTAGGGGAACCTTTGAGAATATACGTATTTTAGAATATCCTACAATCCCTTGTATGATATTAAATAAAAGAGAATTTGTAAGAAAAAAAAAAGGAACATGTCCAATATACGTAAGTGGGCTTCATTTTTCATATGAACTTTGTATTCAAGTTGTTAAAGAAAAGAAACATTAAGTGTGCAGCTTGATCATTAGAATAAATTCTGCAGGAACCACCCATATAAGCTTTTAAACATCCACTCCTTCACGGAAATATGGTCTATTGTTCCATGTCTTGACATTGGTATTTTAATTACAATTCAACTAAAGAAGTCAGTCCAGAATATGATTTCCAACTGTGGAACAGTCTCTTTGAATCGAGAAAAATAAATATAATAAAACAAATATACAGAGATCTTTCTCCTCACATCTTCTGAAATGTGATGCTCCCTTTGCAGGGTGAGTCTAGCATGGAAATAGTCTAGATTAACAATCAGCGGTCTAAAATAGAGATGCATTAGGTCTCATGTGTGTTCCACCCATCTCCTTATTAGAAAAACTTACAGAGCTAAAAATGATTCCTTCATTTCTTTGGGGTTGCATCAATTAATGCCTCTTAAATTGCAAATACAAACAACTTCCAAATCACTTAAACACGATATTAGACTGAGTATCCAAAATACCTTTGATCCAAAAAACACAAACCCCATAGCAGAACATGGTAACTATGGTGTCCCATTTCCACTGCCTTTTAAACCTTAGCCCCCACACCAAATTTAAGCGCAACAATAAGCCTGTAACAAAATCCCAAGCCTTTCATCTCGGGAACACGCACAGCAAACGAGTAAGCAAAATAATGCCTGGAAAGGCCATTTAGAGCGGCCTCTCTTAATAGGTCTCCTAATATTAAGCACCAGTTTCTGCAGGACCAGTTTCTGTGCTGTAAATCAGCGAGATGACAGTGAAGCTTGCTGATATCCCTGGCAGATACGGTGCCAGCCTTGGGAATCAGGGAGAGCTGAGATTATGGGGCAGGACACGTGTCCAAAAGGGTGAGGCGACGTTTCTGCTGCTCCTTAATGCTGCAACGGTGGCAGAGCAGCCAGCTGGCCCGCGAGCCGGCTCCAACTGCGGAGCCAACAGCTCCTCTCCCCTCTGCAGGGAAACAAGCAGCAATATCGCGCGGAGCCCCCGTGCACGGCCTACCTGCAGGGAGATGTTCGCCTGGGGGCGGATTTTGGCCGAGGGCAGCTCCACGTAGGAGTCCTTCCCGACGAAGTTGACCGTGATGAGCTTCTCGCACCTGTGCCCGGCGAAGCCGGCCAGGCAGCGGCACACGGGCTCGTGGTGCACCACGATGCACTGCGCCCCGTTCTGGCACTCGTAGTTGTCGCACGGGCTCGTCTGCAGCAGCACCATCGGCGGAGGGTTTTCACAGAAGAGCCCGCTGCACGAGGAGCCCGCCGAGGAAGGAAAACAGAGCCGCAGTGAGCGTTTCTTATGGCCTCTTTACTTACTTCATATTGTATTAGTGCACACAGAATAACACATGGGCTAGAAACGATCGCGGGCAGCAGGAGGGCACCAGGCTTTGTGCCGGGTAACACGTTGTTTCTAACAGCAGGGGCTCCTCAGCTTTACTGCAGCCGAGTTTCTGGCTGTTAGTGTCACAGACCGGCAAAATGCAAAAGGGAGGGAGATCTCCGAGGGCCAGAGGTGGCTGCAAACCACACGCAGGTGTGAGTACCTGGGAAGGCAAACCCTGCTCAGGTCTTCCCAACCTGGAAGCTCAAGGAATTTACAGGCAGTCTTACTAGATACAATGAGAATGGAAACCAAAGGCCCATTTCCATGTATAAAGAGTAGCAATGCTAGACGTGCAACAAGAGCAAATAAAACAGCCATGACATATTCAGGAACAACCTTGCTCAGCCACCAAAACCAGAGCTCCTGCTCCTGTAAAGGATGGAAACCTCTTCCCTCCCCAGCAGTGGCAGGGGGAGCACAGCCTGCTTGGCATAGCTTGGCCAAGCCCACAGGAGTGGGTTCTGCATGGCACAATCTCATGTATTTAAATAATCACTGATGAGTCTCCTGCAAACTATCCCAAATTATCTCAAACTACCGCAGTGGGGAACTCTGAAACATCCACGCAGTGGAGGAATAATGTTTAACACTGAGCTGAGCAATTTTAGTATGTGCTTCCCCAGCAGAGAAACACTCATCAGGACAGCACTACTGAGAGGCGGATTGCAAAAGGGAAGGTTTGATAACTTAGGTTTTATCCAATGGGGTTCACAAATTCTAGGCAATGCGTTCACCTACAGGGGGTAAACGGATTTTATTTTGGGCAAAAAACACACAGAAAGCATCTCAGGAAGAAAGTGTGCTATGTGATTGCAAAGAGGCTCTTGAGCTGAGTGATCACCTAGAGTGCTGCACAGAGCACAGCTACCAGTGAGCCCTTAATAGCAAATGCCAGAAAGGAAGAACAAGTTTGTTCAAGCTACCACTTTTTGGGTCCTGCAAGGCCCACTGCATTGGTGTGTGGGGCCCTGCACTGCTAAAAAATAACAGAGACGGCCACTTGTCCAACCGCACTTCGTGAGAGTGAGGACATGAAGTTTTAACCGTTTTACTACTGTGTGATTCCATGATAACCATTTTAGGTAAATGCAAACTCAAAGTTGGGCAAAAACTCTTGATATTTAGCCCAAAAGCTGTACTGATCTTCATCTGAGGTCTCCTGGTTATCTTTGTTAGGTGACACTTCGTGTGCCCTCCTCATCAACACGTACCTCCTTCAGCTACTTGCAAAGTCGCCTCCTTGCCTGAAAGCGAGTGCCTGGGGCAGACTGTGAGTTTGCACTTCAAAAGCCTGAACTCTGTCAAGCACCACCTTGACAACTGCAATCTTGAGGGGAAAAAAAGAATTGAAACCCCTTCAGAGCAGGAGGCCTTTGAGCTACAAGAGGTTGAAGTCATGAAAAGAATAATTAGGAGATCCTAATTTGTTAGAAGAATTTTAATCTTGAACTCCGTCCACACAGACACTGCTCTGCACGGAGGGCTCAGAAGTCTACAACTCCCTCCCAGCCCCAGCATTTAGGGCCTGACAGCGACCACTGCAATTTTTCTTTCCTGCAAGACACTTGTCCCCTTGGATCTTGACCAGGACAAGCAGGCAGGCGGCATGGACCATGACATTATATTGCTCAGCCTAGTCTACCTTGGGCTATAAAGTGTTGTCTAAGCTAGTAGTAGGATTTTAGAGCTTCCTCTTCTAGAAGGACTTTGAGTGAAACGAAACCCCCTTGTCCAAGCAGTGGGAACAAGCGAGGCTGCTCCAGGTCCTCACCGTGAATCCCCTGGCTGGAGAAGAGCCAGCCTGGAGCTTGGCACTAACTGCCCCAAGAGCTGCCAAGGACACAGGAGGGACCAGACCCAACTCCCACCTAATGCTAACGATGCAGCTCAACTCTGTTGTAGATCAAAAACTGCCAAACACTGGGCTCCTGGCTGCCTGCAAAACCTCACGTTCTTCACTGCCCACAACTGATGGGACTTCAAATGCAGGGCACTGCAGCAGAGGTCTCCTTGGCCCCACGAGCAGACAGGAGGCTTCAGTAACCCGTGACTCCTGCTAGGGCTCTGCAGCCCCGGCTCTTTACCGCTTGGAGGGCACTGAACACGCACGGCTCCTCTGCGGGACAGCCCCTTCTTGTCCTTTCCATACTCCAGTTGTGGAGATCCCTAAGGCCATCAAAGGGATTGAAGCAGAGAACGAAGCACGGCGAGAGAGGCACGAATTTGAAATTCGGAGGATATCTGATATCCTGTAAATAACAAGTCCGACTCTGTGAAACCGCAGGCTGACATCGTGTTATATATCAATCCCTTTCAGGGAAGCCTGTCCGCTTTGCAATAAAAATGTGCGTTGGGAGGAAAAAAAGACTAAGGATGAAAGCAAGAAGAATGAAAACAGTTGCAGATACAAGGCAGAATAAAGGATTTATAAGTGTTCATGCAATTTCTGCTTTGTCAAGACTGATCTTTTCAGGTACTCCGCTTTGTCTCCTGTGTGTATTTCAAACACAGGACAGATTGGCTGGAAGGAAGCCAGGATCCAGCCTGAGGCACTGATTAGTGAATCCATTTGGAGAAGCACACTTATCTTTGACAGCCAGGGAGACTTCCAGCAGTCAGACAGATTGGCAGCTGTCACACGCACAGGGTGGATATTTAGCGCGCCCGTCCACCAGTGGGCAGGGAGATGCTGGCACATCTCAGCCACGTCTCAGGGCTCGTGCGTGTAATTTTATTTCCTCTCCCTTGCTCTTGCACACACTGACCTTATCTCCGTGCGCTTTCTGTGTGCGTTTTGCTGTGTGTTTCAGCAAGGAAGGCGAGGGCAGGCAAACCAGCACCGCACCGAAGACACGTTGCTGTTCACAAACTAAGAATCATCAGCCCTCGGTTTCCTCTTAACCCCTTAAAACCAACTTGGGCTCCGGAGCAGGGAGCCGGGCACCAGGCGGAGCAGACCCAGGCCCTGGGAGCTCTGTGGGAGCTGGGAGAGCCCCGAGGCGACGGCCAGGCGCCTACCTGAAGCCCTGGGGACAGAGGCAGGTGTAGCCGTCGACGGCGTCGGCGCACGCGGCGCCGTGCCGGCACTTGTGGCCCACGCAGTCGTCGGCGTCGAGCTCGCAGTGCTTGCCGCTGTAGCCGGGCGGGCACTCGCACCTGCAAGGCAAGCGGCCGCTGTCACACACGCGTGAATGTTGCACCTGCGTTTCTGCAAGGAGCCTCGCGGAGCTATAACCTGGCTGGAGAAAACACGGCCCAAGCTCTCTGGCTAGGACCGGACCATTGGGGATTGCTGAAGAGCCTCTTTCTGAGCCTATAGTTTGGAGAAATGTTTATTCATGAACACACTTTAGTCCATAAAACACACTGCAGTCCTCCCAGCTGGATTTTACTGCACATCTGGAAAACAAAAAGTGCATTGCTTAAACCCAAACAAGGGGAGGGACGGGATCATTTCCCCAGTACGTAAGAGAGGGCTCGGAGCCCCTCCTGGAGCCCCTGGCCTGGGAGCCGCGCGCTCGCAAGGGGCAGGATGGTCCAGGCCACGCAGAGGCACGGGGTCCCCATGGGAGAGCCCCAGTGTGACCCTCGGAGGCCGCAGGGTGGTTGATGCTCCTGCTCCGCGTGTCCCAATTGCATCTCTGCATTGTGGTGGCTGAGGGAATATTGCAATTATCGTAATGGAGGTGACAAAACAGAGCAAAAAGGAAAAGGTCTGACTTCCCCAAACTGCAAGGAGCGGGCAATGTTTTTTGGCAAAATCTCAGTCACACCTGAGAGCAAATATTGTCAATCAAAGGACTTTGTGGGGGGAATTGGCAGCATTTAATCTTGTTGCTTTTTATTGATCCCCGCAGCCCTAATATAAAGTGATGTAATAACGAACGATGTGCAGCGCCTTATTTGGGGCCTCCATGCATCACTTTTATGATGTGTATTGGCTATCTCCATAATGACAGAACCACCACTTTTCTCTGCAGGGCTGCATTAAATCAGCATTTTAAGCTGTCAGGTAATAATTCCAAAGCCCTAGAATAATAAAGTATATTTATACCATGTTCCAACATCACTGCAGTGAATGGAAAAACATGCTTCTTTCCTTAAGTTATTTTTTTAGAAGTCATTTCATTGTGTTAAATATTTTTTTTTTGTCTGGCACACAGAAAGCTGCCCTTCTTCTACAATAACAGTGCAGTAAAGATCTGGGGGCTGGAAGTGAGGAAAGCCACCTGCAATCTTAGCTTAGAAAGCAGAGAGCTCTGCACAGCCAAACACGCACTGAAACAGTTCAGCTTGCTATGAAGCTTGGCTTTCCCTTTGCAATCATGGAATTCCTGTTAGGCCATTCCCGAGTTTATAGTGTGTCACATCTCAGCTGAAGCTACCAAAAATGCCAGCCTGGAGCATCACAGGTGAGAAACGCGGGCTGTGCCCAGCTGCAACCAGAAAAACAGGGTCCTCCTCCTGCAAGCTGCACTTGGGCTCCACCGCTGCCCACACAGTGCCAGAGGGACTGCAGCCCAGCACAAGGGCAACGCAGGAAAGCGTCGCGCACGCGCGCTGCCGTGTTCAACTCCTGAGTGTGAAACACTGAAAGAGGAGCTGGTAAGGCCAGCTGGAGTGTCTCATGTCCCCAGTTCCCACCCAACGGCAGCACATTTAGGGTGCTCCTTTCTGCTACAGTCTGGCAGCAACGGCAACATTCCCAGTAAACAGAGCCCAAAAGGCATGTCCTTTGGCATTTAAAGTGTTGGCCTACGCATAGAGATTTGCACTGTACGCACTCAATAGCTACATTATTAATTCTGTTAATTCACGGTTTCCATTGTAGGGCCAAAATGGAAATCCCTTATCAACAGATAATTCCGCTTGCTATTTTTTTGCTATTTCTTCATTATCTTTTTCCTCCCTCTGTGGATCTCAGGTGTGCAGGGGACAAACCTGGCAAAGCGCGGGCAGGAAGCCAAAGGCGGGGAGCGAGTGGCTGCACCACGTCCCGCTGCCGTGACCGCCTGCCGGGTCGAGAGCAGAGCCCGAGCCCGGCTCGTCCTGCGCACGGCAGGATCCACCTCCTCGAGGCAGAGCTGAAGGTGATCTCAGCCCATTTCTGAATTGTTTGGTGCAACCACGGTATGCAAGAAAAAGCAGCATTGGGACAAAGGTACTTTCAAGGAAAGAAAGGCTCTTTCATCTCACCAATCTGGGTTGCTAGAAAGCAAAATGGTAGAGAACAGGTACAGAAATTATCTGCTTTTGAGTAGCAGTCTGTGAACAGTGGCAATAATGATTCCAACAGCGGGAGAAAATCCTCAGGGTTTAGGCTCCCTGCAAAGGCTAAGGGCAGCACTGCAAAGAGCATCATTCGATGCCACCTTCCTGAGCGTGAGCAAACAAGCAAGCGTCTCATCAGCGCCAAGTACTCTGCTCTGAAAACCCTTCCAGCGAGGGGAAGGCTGCTCAGGACCGCAGCAGTCCCCATGCCTTCGTGTACCGCGGGGCCTGGGCAATCTGAGTTACAAGGCTTTTCCTCATAATCCGCTCTAACTACTGGATTAGCTGAATGATGGATTAGCTAGGAATGAAGGCTGGAAAGAACATCAGGGACTGTCCATGTAGCAGCACACGCCTCCTGCTCCACTGCCTGTGCATCGCTCAGGAACTGTCGGGATGATTTAACAGCTTCGCCTTCCTTGAGAGCTGGAAACGTGTCTGTCTGGAGGCTTTTTTACCCAAAAGCAAAGCCTGAGTTGTAAATACTGTCTAGCACGGTAGCCAGCTTCACTAAAACCTTGTCCTGCCTCTGTGTAGCTGTCATGAAACACACTGCGTGGTGGTTTGTGCTCTTCTGACGTGCTGGTCGCACGCGGGCCCAGGCTGAGCCAAACTGCAAGTAGCCGGGAAGCCCGAGAGCGCGTCCGTCCCACGGGCTCCAGGCTGGGCTCTCCAGAATCCCAGCCTTCCTCCCAGGAAGCCTGTGGGCATTGGGGAGAACCCTAGTCAAACCATCTGCCCACCAAAGGGTTTTTTTTTCCTCCCTCCTTCCTAGTAATTAGACTGGGGACTGGATTTTAAACAGTGAGCCAGCACTGGAGGAAAACTGAGTTACATCTGTTGTATCTCCTCATGCTTAGTCTGTCTGAACTGATGGCTGCCCAAAGGAAAACCTAAGGAAATTCCCGATGCAGGATAAGGTATTTTGTAGCCTCTCTTTCACAAGTGCTCCTTTTGTCACGCTCTGGTTCAAGAATAATTGCTCTGCTCTGAGGTACATCCATCACTTCCAAGTAAACCTCAGACAGCTGAAGAAATACGTACGACTGCATTAATATGCGACATAATGTGAAGCATAGCCATGCATTTTTTAAATTAATGTTGATGTCTTTGCTCTTTGTCCCAAACTCTCTGCCAGTTCAATCCAGGCAGATGGATCTGGCCTATACAGGCGCACGCTCACCTGAATCCCTTGTCGAGGGGGATACACTTGGAGTCGTGTTGGCAGGGGTTTAGCTCGGGAACGCAATGGTTGATCACCTCATCACACAGTTCACCTGAAGCAAAAGAAAAACAAAAGGCTATAAGACAATGTTGACTTGAATTCTATCAATCAATAATACCTATTTTTCATGAGGATTCACCCACCTGCGCTATAACCACATACTGTTTATATCACCTGAATTTGAAAGGCTGGACTAAAAAGTACTTATACTTTCCTAAGTACACTTGGAAACAGATTCCTGATTGAACAGACAGATCCTTACCCAAGAGTTCCTATATCAAAGCAAGAAAGCGACACAAAAGTCGAGATACTCATCAGACCTGAACGTTTTCACATCCAAACTTATGCTAATCATAACCAATACACTGCCATAAAAGTGGATCAGACCCCATTCTGGAAAAAAACAACAATCCACAATCCCTCCCTCGAAACCTCTGCAATAATAAGAACCAGCTTCAGGACTGCATGTAATTATAAAACATTCACTATTTATAAGAGAAGTACTAGCTCTATTGTGCTCACAGGAGATGATGTCTTTTCAGAAGAAAAGAAATGAATGTAAGCCCAGCTCAGATGGTTCTAGGTATTGTATGTAACATGCCATGTGCTTCCCGGGATTTGTTTAAATTTTAATAATTGATAGTTTTACAATGTTCAAAACCAGATAGTTTATTTAAACACCACCCTTCTCTGAGTTATCAATTATCAGGTCACACTTCAATACCTCAGGATTTGAGATCCAGCCAAAGACCGCTCAGAAATCTTTGCCTTCCCATGAAAACAGCAAAAAACTACCCCAACCTTCTCCAAGCAGGAAAAGCAAAGGTCAAATATTCTCAACAAGGAAACCCTCAAAAGCTGCAGTCCCAAATGCCCTTTGCAGCAGTATCAGCAGAGCACATCTGCGGGTTTCGAGGCTGGGTGTAGTGTGTGTGCCTGTGTGCAGCACACACAGCCCCAGGTGAACAGCAATTCGTTACCGCTGATAGCGGAAAAATGGGGAAAAATTCAGTGTGGGAGGCACCGGTGGGTCCACAACTTTCTGCAGTGATTTCATGAAGCTGCAGCTCCACCTGACTAGGGACAATCTCCATATTCTGAAAGAATTATATATCTGATGTCAGTGGCTACAGAGAAACACTTGACAACACAACGCAGGTGACCCATGAAGATAAAATGCTGGTTTTTATCAGGCCTGGGATCAGCAGGGATGATGGAGAGCACGAGCCCGAGGCTGACTGGGGTGGCGACAGCTCCGGGCTAAGCCCTAGACACCCTCTCCCTTCTCCTCCAAGCTATTCCTCCTCCCGCAGCTCCTGCCTCCCCATGGTACAACCTACACAGCTCCTCACTTCACTCATCGCACTAGATTGGTAAAACAGCAGAGTTCTGCAAGAGTAAATCAAAATGGTTTTGTTTCAGACATGGAACATCTAACAGACCTGCTGTTGAGAGTCAAGGTGAAGCACAGGGGAAAGGGGGCTATTAACAGCAGCCCTGGAGCACCCCAGGAGCACCATCAGCACGAGCCCCACGCTCAGGGCCCTTGTCCTTGTGGCTCTCAGTGCTGGTGGGGCAGCCCTGGGCAACCTGGACAGAGCTTCTTGTTTGTAATGGCAGCTCTAAGACAAACATTTCCACCTGGAGCCAGGCAATCCCACAAAATCAGGGTTATTAAAAATCACCCTGTATTTTTACAGTCTTGGAGAAATCTTAGACAAATGTCATGATCCATCCAGCTCAATGAGAGGGACACATCAACAAAACAGATGACTGCACACCCACGGAAACCAGGGCAAGGATCATCCTCTGGCCCTGGGGTTGGCTCTTGGAGGTGGTTGCCCCTCAAAAGCAAGTGGGGACATTCAGGCCGTATCAATATGAACCCAGCTGGACACAGCCATGAACGCATTTCTGAGGTGGCAGAGCTGGAAAAAGGTCTGTTCACTTGAGCCACCCCCAAATCCACAGACCTCTATCCTGCCCAGCGCTGAGGAGCAGGGCAGAGCTTGGAGCTCGGCCCCAGGCAGACGCTCCCACGAGCAGGTCAGAACCCAGCCCCGGGCACCTCGCCATCTGTCTTACTCGTTATAGCCCTTACCAGGGCAATATAACATCAGAATCAAATGTTAAAGTAAATACGAGAAAAAAGTAACAGGCCGGTGGCATTAAAAGAACATGATGATCTAAACCTGGAAATATTTTCAGAAGACATCATTTAATAACTGAGCACAGTGTGCATAGATACCTTCAGTTGTCATTTTGCTAAAAAGGTCCAACAAAGCCTTTTCAGCCTGATTTTTAATCTTTTTATTTTGAAGAAAAGGAAATGGGCTTTAAGAAAAAATAAGAACAGTTTCATAAACTCTCAAAGGAAATCATAATTCTTCTTGAAGTATTCTTCTCAGCAATCTTGACAAGTGCTTAAAGATCCAGTGAAAATCTCCCAAAACGTATACACTTGTCAAATATTATGACTCACTGTGTCATACTGAAGGCTCCACTATCAAAATTTAGGAGAATTCCAGGCTTGGTACCAAACACAGCATCCAAAAATTTATCATTTTTCATGTGAAGCTTGGAATGCTCGAGGATCCTTCCTGTTATTTTTCCTCATCTATCACTCATTACAGAGCTCACTTGGGAACGTCTTGCAACTTGAGCAGCCTCATCTTGGGAAGAAAATTCTTCTTGATAAATTATTTCAGGCTCCACCAATGTTCACTGGATGCTGCAGAAGGCATGCCAGGGAAATAAAACACTTTCCGAAAAGCAAAACCCAAGGCACTAGCTACACAAAGACTTTTTTATATTTTATTAAGTCAGAAAATATTTGGGCCAAAAAATCTGCCCTCAGACCTGAGGGTGCTATATTCATTGGCCACTTTAATGTGAGTATCAGAGGAAAAATCTGATCCTCTCTCCTTTTCGGAGTGACACGAGGCTGCTCCTCTGTGCAGCAATTAAAGGTCTCTTCCAAGTTTCTCAGTGCATAGCTATGTGAATCTGAAAACGAACCCTACATTAATCCCAGGCCAACGTCTCACAGCATTAATGCTCTTTGTGGAAGGTATCTGATGATGCCAAAACAACAGAGAACTTCCATGTAACGCTCTCCCAAAGCTAGAAAACCTTTCTCCTCTTTCCTATATATTCTCAAAGCAGAGCCTCAATTTGGGTACACAAGGGTCTCTGAAGTGCTTACATATAAGACAGGAAAACAAAATCTTTGTTTCTCTTCTAATCAGTTAAACGAAACCTTTGTCCCAAATCGTGGTTTTTGTTTCCTTGAGGCTCACACACACCCTTTCAGGATAGCAGATCCATGTGCAAGGCACCTCACGGGGAAGGCGTTAGGGCTCTGTCTGGCCTGTAGGAGGAAAACAGTTGGTGCCACTGGGTTTTACTTTGTGTGGTAGCTGGAGGTATTAGCTCAGGACAGGCACAACCTCAGCTGTGGGACCACTGCATTTTGGATTCCCTAAGGCCAGCAGGAACCTGCTGGTAATTAGAGCAAGTGTTGTTACCCCACGAAGAAAGCAAACCTGCTCAGCGGCCACTAAAATGTCACAATTTGTACTGATTGGGTGCTAACAGGTGGACTGCTCACTGCTGCTGTCTCATGCATTAAAAAGGAAAATAATAAAAATAAGGAAGGAAGGGGGATCTCCGTTGTCAAAACAAGAGAAAAGGTATTTTGCCTCTTTGGAGACATTTCTCTTGCCCCCTTCACCAGCAACGCCCATTGCTTTCCAAAAAGCCACAACTCAGCATTCATCAGCTCATGCAACATTTCCCTGCTCCTATTTCTTCAGCAAAATCCCGAATTTCATGGGGCTTTTCATGGAGACTTGTCGTAGGGCGGCTTATTAGGGGCTGCCAAGAGACACGCTCCTGCCTTGCTGCAGCCCTCTGCGCGGCTCAGAGCGCAGCCAAAACAACAACAGAGCAATAAAGATGGTTTTCACACGCACTTTAATAATCAAATTTCTTTTTTTCCATTCTGTGTTGTCAAAAAAGCAATTTATTTCACGCCACATTAGACTTTTAAAACTAGGATCCAAGTTACACTATTTCTCCTTAATCGGCAAAAGAGGAGCCTGGATGTGGCAATGGGATTTTATTTATTTATCTGTAAGTAAAACTACAGTTCTAAGGAGACCACATGGCCCACCAATTCGTACCCAGTGACTTCTCAAGGCTGGTTGCCTAAGTCACTTTGGTTATCCTGTGCTCTCTCATTTGGGATATTCCTGAAAAGGTTAATAAGGCAACATGGAAAACATTCTCACCTCGCATGAGAGGCACTTTTGTAGGGCCTGGAAGACTAACAGCAAAAATGCTGTCAAGAATTGCACAATAGTACTGGAGGAAAGGATGAAGACAGCCTGGCCCTCATCCACGGAGAAAACTTTTACAGGCTGCACAGGGAGAAGATAGATATTTGAGTGGTTAAATAGTATGTTGCAATTTTCTTAACTTTGCCAGGTAAGTCAAAATGGAACTTGTCCCTTTATTGGCAATAAATGTTTTTACATTGCACTGTTATTCTTGTAAGAGATTGCTCAGTTGATATCTAATAGCTTGCACTCAAAGAAACGCTTTTTGCGCTTTGTTTTGCCCTTCTGTCTTCTCAATTATTAGAACAGTCACTGCCAATTGGAAATATCAGGAGCACAGAGAACTTAAAAATGCCTGGGAGGACCAGGCTGGCCCTCTGATGCACTAGCAGAGGGGGTGCCAAGAAAATACTTCAGTTAGGAATTTTGTTGATGTTTGATGAGGAAGATTTAAGGCTCATCTTAGAAAATAAAAAAATAAAGCCCTTTTATTTTTTTTACTTCCAAGCTTGCAAAGAAGAAAAAAGCCTTTGTCAGAATCCTTCAGTCGCAAACGCACTCAGCTATCACATTAGATATCAAAACCCCAGAAGTGTTTCTTTGAAAGCCACCTGAGAGGCACTTGTGGGTTATTAACAAAGTCTGATCTCGCTTGACAAACAGCGCCCACAACACTCAGCAGGCAGAGAACCGAGAATTATTTTGTGCTGTTTATTTTGTGTTAACGCTCTAAGAACTCATACCTGAGTTTTCATATATCAGCTTTTAGCCTAAGGTTTAAATAAGAGCTTGAAATTAAACAGCACTTTGAGGTTCCCAAGGAAGTGACTTGTTATTGAGAATAGGGAGCAATTACCTACCCCAATCTGAAGGTTAAAGACAGAGACGACTGGTTTAGTAGCAAGATGGGGATAGAAGAACAGTTCATGCTGGCTGACGTGTCACCTCAGTTTAGTTCAGTTTTCCTATTCTGGCACCCCCTTAGCTGTCCTGCTTGTGGTGGGCTGCTCTGACCACACTCTCCTTAGGCTAGGCACAGCTCAGGGTGCAAGTCTAACGAAGATGAGTTTACTGAACTTCTTACAGCTGCCATCCAGTACCAACAAAAGAAGAAGCCAGAGGCCACGATCTTGCCAAGAATTGCTAGTGAAATATATCTATATATATGTGTATATATATATACACACACTTATGTATATGTGCATATAAAACAATAAATACAATCAAATAGCACACAATAAATACAATCAAACAGCACAGTGCCCTTATTTGCCCACACAAAGAAGCAGAGAAAGCCACCTTTAAAGCAATACCTCTAAAGCAATATTCATTTGACGCACAAATCATATTTGCCCACCAGATACCTTAAAACTCTCTAAAGACAAAATATCACCTCATTCTTTAGGCAAAAAATAACTAAAATAGACAATTCTTAGGGTGGTAACAAGCACTCTAGCATTAGCCCTCAGAAGCACTATGTCTGGAATACAGCCTCATTTTGCTGGTCCTCACATTTGGGAACTGTACTCCTTCATACGGCTGCTGTCCATTTCTGTGATTTGCCTGCAGTCTACTGGGGACCAATTCAGCTACTTGCACACGGGCATCCAGTGGCATCTGAGATACTGCAGGGCTTCCACGATGGCCCTTCAGAGCTGGCACATGAGACAGGGCTCTTTGCAGACCTGTGCCCATCTGAAACGGCACCCGGAGGCCAAGCAGCACACGCCAGGGCATCTCGAACAGCAACAGACACCACTGTGGGCAACTGAACTGCATCTTCTGGGTGTGCACAGCACCCCAGCTCACAGCGAAACAGTTCAACGCACTGTGGTTGAAGAAGCTTGTTGAGACAGGCTGCCTTCTGAAGGTGGCTTCCACTGCGGGCCTACAAGCAGTCAGAAAGTGGTCAGACATTCAGCCTCATGATGCTAGAAAAGCAAGCACAAGGGCAGCTTTGCCTCCTTGCCATCATGCTTGCCAGTAAAAACTCAGAACGCTTGACCAAGCTCTGCTCTAACTAATAAGCTTCAATTTCTGACATATTCAAGTCACACTTTTTTTTGTTTGAGGTATCTAACCTAAACCCTGGCAGGCATAAACTACAGATGCTCCTTCAGAATACGTATTTTTAAATCTAGAGCTCTTTGAAGAATACTTTATATGCAGAAAGGCATACCTATTTCTTGCTGGCAATTCTAACAGGGCCATCCTGGCGGTACCCGAGTGCTGAACACGCTCCTACCCGGTGCTCATCCCAGGACTGGTAACTCACAAGTTGCAAGTTAGCAACTTGCTGTGTAATTAATTAATGGACTTGTGGTCAGCTTCTAGTGCTCTGATGTGTTTCTTCTCAGATTGGATTTCAAATGCGAACAATATTTGTGGATCTATTTACATCTGTGCTTTGAGACACTGGAGGCTGAGTGCATGGGAGTACAGAACGCATCCTGAGACTACATTTTCTCAGAGATTCACTGGGGTCTTGAGGAACAGAGAGAATTATCTGTTTCCCAAAACATGCCACATTCAATCTTACACACAGGGATTTGACCAGAAGAAATCCTGGGCTGCCTGACGGTGCAGAGCCCCGTTGGGACCAACCCTGCGCCCTTGGAGTACAACGAGAGCGCCCGACTCGTCACTGAATAGGGCAGGACACGGGCTTAGCATCTGGAACCAAGCTAAGCACTTCCAGCTCTTCCAGCAAGTGGGAAATGTAGGTGCCTCTTTAGTTTTTGCACACAAAGCAAAGACGCTTCACATTTGCCAAGCAACTAAAGCTGAGAAATTTCCATGTAAGGCAGAACTCGGGCAGATGAAGGAGGAATATCCACCAAAATCTGACCACAATTTGCTTCATTTGTCTCAAGGAAATTATGGCTGAAGTTCCAACATTTTTAAAGGGTCTGTCAGCTAAGTACTTGTTTAATGCCTTTCGTGTTTATTAGGCAGCTCTAACCCTTCTGGGACCACGAGGCTGAACCACACTATCTAAAAACTTCCTGCTTGTACATTCGCCATGTAGTTAAAAACACGCAAAAGGGGGGGAAAAAAAGCATTTTGCAGGGCAATGACTCACTCAAGCTTAATGCAGCTGTCACTGGTGCCCTTCCAGGGGCTGTTTTGCATCAGCCTCCCAAGCTTTAGCCCTGGGAACGGGGTTTGGGTGCTCCACAAGTGAGTGTCAACCACAAGGCACCACACAACTTCCTTGCTCCCCAGCTGCTTCGTTTGCTGCGGGCCTGGCCTGGCCCGTGCAGCGACACCACAGCGGATACACCAGCAAAAGGGCCAGAACCACTAGGAGAAACTAGCAGAACTAAAATAGCAGAGCTGCAGAATTTCAGATACCATCTACCGCAGGACACCGCAAGGTCCCCTAAGGTAAAATACATCTTAGCCCTGTCTTTCAAACACATAAACCCAGAAATAGTTTCTAGCTTTGTTTTAGAGAGGTTTTTTTCCCCGAGATACAAACCACTTGCAGCTTTTTCCCAGAGAATGAGACTATTTTAAAACATTTGCTTTCTTTTCCTCCCCCTCCATGGGATGTCAAGCATTTAGGAAGAGATCTATTTTCAGTATTAGAGGCCACTTGGAGTTTTTGTTAGGCTTCAGGACAGAGAGGTGAGGCTATTTGCAGAGGTTTGCTAGAATCCTTAGCAAAACCCAAGTTATTTCCTGATTTTTTTGTATGCAAAAGCTACATATGTCTGCGGCTGGCTCAAATCAGAGAGAGAGGAGGAAGGAAAAGTCATGGCAAACACACAAACACAGCTAAATAAACTACAAAGTAAAACATGTGGATAATGAATAGCACTCCACGTGTACACTGAGTATTTGGTACCGACCCTCGGGTCCTTTACACATGCTTGGACACCTCTTCCCCTAAGAGCGCGCTGGGCAGAGAGGCTGAGGAAAGGATCTCTCCAGGGGCACAAATCTGGAATTAGGGAATCTGGAATTATGAGTAAACTGGTGATGTCCCGCAGGAAGGTCTATGGCAGAAGTCAATTGAAAAAAAAAGAAAGGTGAAGTGGTATGATCCTAGATTTCTAAAACAGGGCAAGGGGGACAGGGAGTGGTCATATACACAGTGAGGGAGAGGCTGGGTAAAGGGCTCAGAAGCAGGCATGTTCCAAAGAGGAAGTTAAGAAATCAGGAGGAGGATGAAAATGGGACAAAAATCAGAAAAACGGATCCCTCAGAGAAAGCTCAAACACGGGTTTTGGGGAGTGATCTCCTTCCCAGCTTCCCCTTTCCCTGTTCTAGCTCTGGTTTTCGGGAGCACAACGCTAGGAGGAGGAGCTGGAATTCCATGGAGGGCCCCAACAGGCAGAGCAGCCGGCTGCAGCTCCAGAGCTGGCCCCGCTCTGGAGGCCTCATTACCCTGGAAGAAGAACAGGATTTTAATTCAGCCCCAGGATTAAACTCCACAATCAGGGAGAGCAAAAACGAGACATCAGCTGACGAGGAAAGGGCTTCAGGACTGTGCCACACAGCAGGATGACTGTTCCAATTATTCAAATACAGACAAGCAATGTTGAAAATGTTGACTTTAGGAATGGTGAGGAAACCTGGTGGTACATTAAGGACTTGGCTCTGGAGAACTTAAGTCTCCTGTTTCTGCCACTGAATCTTTTTTTATGGCAATCAGCTAATTGCCTCCCCTCTCCCTATCTCAGCTTTCTTCCCTTTAACTAATGTTTACCTATTTCATAGAATCCATATGTATATGCACATTGTTTTAAAATTACTTGATGGAAAGGAGCTAGGAAGGAGGTTTGTGTATGAGGGTTTTTTTGTCTTTTCCTTTTTTTTCTAATGAAAGTGAAATGGGGCTGGAGTGTGGGAAATTCCTTCCCTCAGCAGTCACTTACTCAACTGGCCATTTTTCATCTGAAACCTACTTTGAGTGGGGGGAAAAAACTGTCAAAGAATTTTAAAGCAAAACACTGCACAAACCTATTAATTGAAGAAAGATTTCTGGCCTTCATTATTCCCACCAATGAATGCAAAATTTATACATCATCATTTGGGATGTTTTTCCCTAAAAAGGGTATAGCAAATAAAACTAGACAGAAGATAAAGCAGGAAAATACTAAGGTATGGAAAAAAACCAAGTCATGGCTACGGCAACTCTGTCAATAGTCAGCATTTCCAAGACATGCATTTTTAATTTGTGTTTTATTTAGGAACATTAGATTTACTATCATGACTTAACCATTAATCAGCCAAAGTTAGGGGGTTCCCAAGTATTTCTCACAGAACACCATACTTACATGCTCGTCTGTTCATCCTTCTCCCTGTATTTAGACTATTATGTATATTACAAAACACAGTTATTTCAGATCGGCAGTATTTAGTGTAATACTATTATGGTTTTACCAAGTACTACAGCATCAAAGACCAGAGGTGTGATGAGGGCTTTAGAGTACCTGTCGTGGAGAGCTACTCGGATCCCTCCACTGCCAAGAAAGAAAAGACCCTGCAAACAGCCGAGCTGGACATGGAGAGCAGCCTGGAAGCCACTGGAATACCACAGGTTATCAAAAGAGAAACGATGGGACTGCTGGGGCTGGAGCAACTACTGCCATCCAAAATAGAGGTGAAGTAGGTTAAGGCAATTCTTTTATCACAATTCACCAAACTTTTCCTATTTTTAAGCAACTCTTCACTTAGTTCTAAGTTAAGCCACTTTCATTTGTGCAGCCTTTCTTCACATAGGATCCATATTATATTTTTCCAGAAGTAATTCCTGCTCGTCTTCCAAAATTCAGTCTATTTCACCTGCTGTCAGAGGTCTTGCTGCACTCTGAAAGCAGTTGTTTACTGCGTGTTATGTGCAATGGAGGGCATCCTACATGGCATTTAAACAGCCACGTACTCAACAAACTCCTAAGCTAAGCATAGGAGCAGCATTGATAATATTAAAGGGAAAAAACAGCTGGAAGATAAAAAAGGTATTTCCAAACTGATTCTAAAGTATCATATGAGATCTCTGGCCTCTATCCAGATTACTGTTGGAGAAGAAAATTCAGTCTATCTTTTTTCTCTGTGAAAGCCAAAACAACCTGCAATAAAAAGGAATTTTTGCATGAAAAAGAATGAGCAGTTGCACACACTGGACTCAGTTCCTTACCTAGGTATCTTTTTCCTTGGCTACGCATATTTTTTGTTTTTGGTAAATGCAGGGTTCTGCCGTGTTGCAGAGTTTTGTTTGAAACCACCCAAGAACAGCTCACATAAATAGTGTGTGAGGAAGCACAATGGGCTCAACATGCTATAAGCAAAACTCTTTAGTCTGTAAGCTGACTTTTTTTTCAGTTTTTGGCAGAAAGATCATTTCAGAATGCTAATAAATGTACATTCAAGTCATAAGGCTTTTCTCAGCTCAAGATTTACATGGGCCTCCTTCGTATCGGCCACAAAAGTATTTTAAGAGTTTGGAAACTCTAGAAGCTTTCCCCTTGCCTTACTCAGCCACTCAAACTTGATCCTCATTAAATCCCTTGACATGTAATATATTCCAGCATACAAGAAGCCCTTCATTACTTCTCTGTGCTCAGAAGGTAATAAACCCATTTCAAAGCATAGAAGTAGGAACTATTGCAGGTGTTTCCTTACTACTCCATGCCGTGCCAGGAAGGTCATGCTCACAGTCTGAATGAGTGAACCATACACACCAGTACAGACTTGAGCAGCATCATTTTTAGATTTCCATTAGGAAGTTTTCTCCCCTTGCAGAAGTTTTAGGAAGGAATTCAGTGGGCGGGCAAGATGGGTGCTGGAGATGGTCATTCCCCATGTAACGGGGACACCAACTGTGGGCTCAGCAAGGGGCTGCACATCTGCAGAGCCACGCGTGTGCTCCTGACCCGACCGCTTGGTACTCACCTTGGCCCTGCAAAATGGGGGTAATTAATCGAAAGGGCACCCTGTCCGCGTCAGCTCACCCAAAACAGAGCCCTGGGATCTCAGGTGGAGGTCATGCCCCCAGTGCTGCTGTCCTACCATAGGATAAATAGGAACCTTTTTTACTTTTGAAGATTCAGAATAGATAATATGCTGGATTCAGCTCTTCACTGGGAATATTTCTGTGATACAATTAGAGAAAGATAAGTACAGAAGTACGAATTTGTCTAACGAACACCTCAAACTAATATTTCTCTAATGTATTTCAATGAAGTAGCAGGAAGTGTTTTGATACTTTTGTAACAGATGATGAGTATTTTGACTGAGGAAACCATGGCTGTACAAAATATGCCATGACAGGAGACATTTTCCCTTATCCCTTAATGAAAGATCCATTGCTCTCCAGACTTCCCTTCTTATGGATTACTTGTTCTCAAGGGCACAACTGAGCCTTAGTCGTTGCTGTAGGAAAAAAAACTTGGCCAGATGAAACCATTTTTCTTGACTCAGAAAAGTTTATGAGCGCGAATGTACTGCAGCATCATTAAAAATAGCATCTTTCCAGCGACTTACCAGTGTGACACCTAAGGTGCTTTAAATTCTGGCTAGATTCTTAGTTACTTTTATATATATATATATATATATGTGTGTGTGTGTATATGTATAGATGTATATGCAGAGAGTAGACTTGCCTTTGGATCCCTCCCTTCAGGCGCTACAGAAACTCTCCTGGATGGCTTTTATTCCCAGGCTGTGGCCCTTGCTTACCTGTGTAATTAGGAGGGCAGAGACAGACATAGTTGTTGATCCCGTCCACGCACGTAGAGTTATTCTCACAGTCATTATCTTCGCAGTCGTCTGGGTTTATTTCACACTTCTCCCCCTCAAAGCCAAGGAGGCAAGAACAGCTTTGGAGAAAGAGAAAAAAAAATTAGCAGGATTCTGAAAGGGGCAGGAGGCTTTGGGTATAGATTTATAATTAAAACATATACCAGCGAGTTGCTGAAGCCAAATTAGCTGCCGCTGTGAAGCATGAAGCAGCTTAACTGTGTGTTTGGCCAATGATGCAGTCTGGCAGTTCCTGCAGACAGGCAGTTATTTATGTGAGAGATACAACAGCAGCAGCAGAAAGCCCCGTCGTGTCTCCCACTGCTTTCTTTGCAATGAGATAACCCGAGCTTGGAGTCGAAGCAAGCAACTTGAGGGCAGAAGAGTAAACATTCATCATAATATTCAAATCCTTGGTTTCTCTGCTGATGATTTTGTGAGGATGTGGATACTTGTCAGTTGAGGACTGCACAATCTAGGGCGCCTTGGCAGTGTGTAGATGGCTCTCTTTTTAAAGAACAACGACTTGAATTGAGTTTGCAGACACGAACATTTTCTTCTCATTACCACTTTGTCACTTGTCCAAACAAGAATCTCTTGGGAACGGTTGTTGTTACTAGTGCAGTACGGTTTCAGTACTTCCACAGCTCCTCCAGCATGTATGTGTGGAGGAGCTGATGACGTCTAGATAACTTAACTGAAACTAAACACAAACAAACACGGGCAGAGCTATTGGGGGTTCTGTGAGGATGCAGACACTACTGAAGAATATCTGCACCAAATACCTTGCAAACAGGCAGGTAGGCTCCCTGCAGAGAACGTAAGAAACTAAGGAGTCCAAGAACAGCTTCCACTTTTTTCCCTTTCAGTTTCCTCTTTATATCTAGAAGTTATGGTTGCTAAGAGAACCTTTATATTTTAAACTAACTGAAAGTGATGAAGAGGCGATGGCCACAGTTTCCAAAAAGAGAGCCTAAAAACATGTTAAGTGCTCCAGTCATTGCAGGGGCTTCTACGAAGCCAGTGATGATATTGGAAGTGTCAGCATTGCTGTTCGCTAGTCGCAGGGAGCGCGTGTGCGGATGGAGAGGCTTGTCTGGAGTCCCAGTCCAAGCTGCACACTCACTCATCTGCTCATTTCCTTTCCCATGCAAGTTCTGGTGGCAGGAAAGGAACAGAACGAACGTAAAACACTGCTGATGGATGAGGATGAAAACCAGAAAGCAGCAGAGCCGTCCGACTAATTGCTAGCCACTGCTTCCTGCAACCAGAACAGCTTCCAGCGCGGAGATGCCTGGGGGGTATTTTATCCAGCCAAGACGGACAGAGTGGATGCGGGGCGGTTATCACGTAGATGTCATGGGGCTGAGGCGGAGAGCGTCCAGGAGAAATAGGAAGTCTGCAAAATCCGTGAAAAAGCCCACAGCTCTTTTGGGCGGGCTGCTCTCACCACGGTATTTGCTTCTCTTCCCCCGTGTTGGCCAGCGAGCAGCGCAGAGGCCTCCAAGCAAGGGGTCCTGTACGGCTCCGCATCCACCTCCAGCACGCGCCTAAACCAAGCCCCGAGGAGCGAACAGCTTCACGGCACAGGCAACCTCAGCAACTAGGGGAACGACAAAGGAGGAGGAGAGGGCGTAGGGAGCGTGTCTGCACTTCCCAGCGCAGCGAGAGGGCTTCCTAGAGGGTGCCAGGCAGGCACGCAAGGTCACACGCCAGCGGGGACTCCCTTCCAACGCCGCGGTGAGCAGTCACAGGTCACGGGAGTTAGAAACTCTCCATCATGAATAACCGAAAACAAACCGTCCACATCAATCCAATTGAGGACACAATAAATCAGCAAGAAGTATTTTCTTTGCCTGTCTCTATCTCATTATTGCCAAAAAGCATGTCCTCCCGCTGACCCTGCAATGATCCAGCGGATCACGGGAGGCAGATAAGGGAGAAGAGCTGGCACAGCAGCTTTTGTGGCAACAAAGGCACAGCGGAGGGGGCAAAGACATCTAATTAAATAAAGTGGCGCATTCATCATGTCACCCTTTTCGATTACAAAACCCCATTTTCAGGGGTTTATAACTCAGCCATAAAAATATGCTCCAGGCTGCAACCTGGCATCCAAGGTCTTAGTTTGGAAGTGCAGATTTTTTTTCTCTCCATTTAAAGAAAAGCAACAAGAGTGGCTTTGTGCTGGTTATTTTTGCGTGTATCTAACACGACTTTCTTGCCACAGAAGGACTGGGAAAGTTTGGGTGCATGCAATTAAGAACAACTTTATTAAATACTATCACTGGAAGAGTTCAAGTCAGTAGAGTTACCAACAGCAACAGTACACAGGGGATTGTGAACCTACAGTTGCTCAGTTATAGGACACATTTCATACTGAAAGAAATGTCAGCATAATTAACGATGTTTGGCTACCGGCCCCTATGTCTTATAAGGAGTCTTTACATTATTACTTACATATCTTTATTTTGATTTGCATTCAAATGTGCCAAATATGAAGGCTGAAATTAAATGATAAAACATACCATTTGGGACGTGGATTAAATGACATGTTGAAAGAACGGCAGTTTGGGACTGTTTGTATGCATTTTCCCAGAAAAAGCATAGAAGAAAAATGAAGTTTGCAAAATGACTGGGAGGTCATGAAACTTGGGTTCCAGCTGACCAAGACAGAAAATAAGTTACATTAGAGACAATGATGAAAAGTCTGTACTAGGCAGGGTGAGACAGCACTTCTTGGAGACCTTGTGGAAATCACAGACCCATGCAGGAAAGCAGCATTTTCTAAGTTGTTGTGACCTAACCCGCACGTAAGTTCTCCTGTTTAGAGATTTTGTTTAAGTGTTGTTTTCCTAAAAATAAAGAACTAACTACCATCCCAACTATCATTATCTTTCTGAAGGCGCAATGAAATACAGAACTCAGTGGCAGTATTTCTGCAGCAACCTTCTGGGGCTCATACATGCTAACAACTTTCTAAATGTACTGTTCCAAAATTGTTTGTAGTTTAGCATTTGTGTACTAAAACAGGCAAAGATACACTGAGTCATCTTTTTTTTTTTTTTTTAAATCAGCTTTTAAATAGAAATAATAAATTCTTTTGAGAATGTTACTCTTTTTTTTGGTAAAGGAACCTGGCCTTTCCCTGGCCAAAGGCCCGGGCGGCCTGCAGACCTGCCCTCGAGGCAGCCCTCGAGCTTCTGCTTGAGCGCAGCAGCACTGACCTTGGGCAGCTGATCTGCTCCAGGCTCTAACATTCATGAGGAAACCTGAAGTTTGCTGAAAGTCCTCAACAAGGGAGTTCTTTTTATATAGAGAAAAGGGAAAATAAACGGACCTGTTTTTCCGACCCTGTGTGCTAGTGAAGACCGTGGGTTTGATGATAGTTAACTGAAGCGGAGCCGACAGCTCTGTCTCCGTCGCCAAGGCCTCGCTCGGGACATGCTCGGGACATGTCCCAGTGACCATCCCGTTTGACCAGTCTCCGAGATCTCTGCCTTGTTTTTGGCAACCTTTTGTCATGGCAGGCAGATTAGATCAGAAGGGGCAATTTCAAGCAGGGGAAGAGCTTCATGTTCCTCATCCACTGAGCCCCGCGGTGCCATGTAACCGGCATGCGATAGGGGGAAAATCCCTGCTTAGAACAAGCGCCTGCTGAAGTGATTCAGAATAAACCAGGCTCAAGGATGAAGCAGGTGGAGAAGGCTGGGAGCGCTCCAGGTGGCCTCGTCCCCTGGCCCTGCCGCTGCCACGAGCCCCAGCACTCCAAGCCCACACGGACCAGGCATGGGCAGCACCAGGACCTTGGTCTCTCCGTCCAACTGCGAGTTCCCTCTCGCTGCCCCATGGGCATCACCACCGCTGCAGTATGTAAAAGGTGATTTTCTTTTTGAAGGCTACAGCAACTTGAGAGTTAAACTCCTTGGCATTTCACAGGGAGAAAGCTTTGGCTTAAGTTTCCTTTTTACAAGAGTAAAGATTTGACAAGTTTGGCAGGAGAGCTTGTGTATGAATATATTTCCCTAGGGAAGAGAAAATACAGAAGATATAATTTCTTTTACAGGCCACACAACAGAAAAAAATCCAAGGAGGCCTCTCGTGCAAATGTTTTTGACATTCACTTCCTTGTAGCATCTAATCCAAGGCAACGTCTTCCCATCTCCATGCACACAATTCATATGCACGTAACTCTGGCTGCTGCCATCCACTGGAGAGGAGATTTCCCTCAAAATAACCATAATCGCAGAATGTTTCTTTATCTTCCTTCGTGGCCTGTCCACATTTCTCTCTACACCTTGTCTTGTAGTTCGTGTTCTCCAGAGCAGCTGGGGCCAAGGTGGGGAGCAAGAGACTAGAGCAGTGCATAGGGTGAACATTCAGTTTTGTGAAAGCAAGATTTGTCATGAGATGTAGTTGTCTGCATCTTTTATCAGACTGAAACTATGTAAATAACTTTAAAAGTAGAAACCTTCCCTAAAATGGCTCATAATGCTATTACACAACAAAACCACCACTGCAGTATTATGAAGGACTTCAAAAACGATGTTCTTTCTTACCTGATCAAAGACCCTGCAAATGTAAATGTCTTCAAAGGAAAAAGGCAGAAGTTCAAAGCTTGCTTTTTATATACCACAGAACAAAACTCTGATCCAAAATACAAACTGAGAATTGCCATTCCACTATTACGAGTGTTATAAAAAGTTTTACTAGCACATTTTTTACTATCAATAGATTTTGCAAGCGATTAGCAAGTGACAGAAATAGATATTTGAATGGTAGGTTCAGTGCTTCTCCAGCAAGCTCTAAAAGAAGGTCTATGTAATTCAATGTAGTATAGAATAAAGCAGATAACATAGCTCATATTACAGCTCTGCTCTGGCCTAAGCTGGCCAAAGCAATTCAAACATGAGTGACCAAAGGAAACCCAAGCTGAAGAGCACTTCAGGCCATTTCTTGACCAATAATCAAACCTGAATTATTCCTCTGAGTAACTGAGCCTGCCAGCACCTGAGTCTGGAGGAGAAATTGCTGGTTCCTGGTGTTGTCAGGAAATCAAGCGGGACCCCTCCAAACACCAAGACCACCAGCACTTGCTATGGCCGATGGAGCCTTCTCGTTGTCTCCCCCTGCGAGGCAGCAGGACAACCAATCTATCCGTGTCCTGGAGACTCCCTGGGGCATCTACAGGGAAGCCACAAGGCTTTGGGTGGGGAGCAGCACAGGGGCTCACCTGTTGCTGCACACGAAGCCCTATCAAGCACGCAAGTTTTCCCATGGCCTTTGTAATTTGCAGAAATTCTGTTTTCTGCCACAAATGGGTGTGGGTTTGCCAACCTGGTTAGCAAACAGTTAACCTCAGCTGCAACAGTCTTAGGCACAGCTGAAACCAAACTGGAACCAAACTGAAAAAATGTACTGGTTTGCCTCCCTGCTTACACCATTTATAAACCTTGCAGTTCTGTGTCGCACTCCAGCTGTCGCTGATAGGGAGCTATATATAGGAGGAGACAAAGCAGGCAGCATGAGTAATGCAGAAATGCTTTTAGAAGTGAGGATTTCGTGTATGCACTTGAAGCAACAGTACAGTCATCTTGCACGTATTTTGTACAAGAAACAGCATAAACACTGAGTTGCTGAGTTTCAGCAACTATTCTCAAATAATAATAAAAACCCCCCAGTAACTTTAATGACATTAAGCAGACAAAGCCTCAATCTTGTATTTCCTTACCTGAAAAGTACTGCATTTAGAGACTCAAATTTCCCTAGTTATCTCATGAAAATGTCTGGACTTCTCTGCAATTTCCCCCTCTTTATTGTGTCTTATACAGGAAAAGTGAAGGCCATAATGCCTAGCTGTAAAGGTTATTCTCTTGCAGGCATTATGCCCAATATGTGGCAGTCTCTCCATGTTTCTTAATGGTTTCTTTAAAGCCTGTTTGTCTACAAGATTCTTCAGTATGAAAACATTATGCATCTGGTTGTCAAGCAACAGATGCTCATTTTACAAACACAAAAAAAAAGAGTATATGTGATTTTGAGATGTCCCAAGGAAAATTAGCATACAGATAACACAAAGCAGATCAGGGAGACAGCTCAAAATAGCTCTGAGAGTACAACCCATTATGAGAAAATAAGGATGCCTGTTTCAGAGGAAACAACGTGTCACCAAAGAAACCAGATTTTTTTTTTTTTTGGTCTGGCAAATAGAACTGTCACATGCAGAAGCTTTTGTAAAGTAGCCATTAGAATTCATTAATGTAAAGTAGAAACACACTGATTTTATCATCCTGTTTTAAATGCACTTTGTGTTACTACCTGAATCCATCTTTATTTGCTTCGGTGAGGTGGCAGGTCCCTCCATTCTGACAGGGATTTTGAATGCAAGAATTAATGGGCACACTGCAGTCTCGACCCTATTAGGGAAAATTCAAAAGAAACAAGATTAGTCAGACTGCGGTCATCTCAGTCAACATCTCTTCCTTGCTCAGCCCTGCGTGTGGCACCACTGTGCTCTTTGGACCTGTTTCATCACCTCATGATCTTCACTGACCATCAGATAAGTTCCCTGTGGAATAAAGACATGTGAAAGTCTGACAATACTCAAAGGATCTGTTTACTCTTTCTAATAAGGTCCTGTTAGCATGGCCCGCTGCCAGCTCTTGTACTGCAAAGCTGAAGCATGATTGCAATTAAAGATGAGACTATCTCAGGCAATATGTTAGTTCAGTCAGGGTAATTGGAATTTTTGGCTTCAATTTAAATATGATGACTCATATGATACTTCAGAAAAACAACAATGCTCTATCTGTTCTTAATATTCTCTAAATAGAGAGGGCAGATGCCAGTTCATGACACTGTTTTAGAGCAGTTGTAACTTTTTTTTGCTAGTGCTGAATACCACCACGGAGCAAAACAGAGCCCCTAGACCCCAAAGGCACAGCAACAGTCCCCATTACCCTGCCACTGCCCAAGAGCTTTCCTTGCTTATGGTGCTCATCAAAAACCATCCCTTTCTCCACCACATTTGCAAGGGCTCCCAGCCTTTTCAGGCGTGTGATACCTGGTGTGATGCACTGGAGTGTAGGACCCTCAAATAAACACTTCTATGTACTTATTATTTGTGTTTGTTGTGCTGTAGAAATGGAGCCTCTCTGTACTTCAGCCATATAGTCCACATGAGAGCGTTACTTGTTAGTTGATTTTCCATCTAGCTTTAAAATTTCATCGTTCTTACTTAAGATATAATATTACACTGGAATTAAGAATGGACGTAACATCTTAACATGTTAAGAATCTCCACACTATGCTTGGAAGATACCTGACAATGAGCAGCTCAGCTCCATATGGATATGGCAGAGTTGGAAAAGGCACAGAGAAGCCAAAATGTTCAAGGAGAAGGAACAACTACCTCAGAAGAAGATACTGCAAACACTGTGACTCTCTAGTTGGGAAAAAAGAAGCCTGATAGTGGAAGAATACAACTGAAGTTCACAGAGTCATGCAGGTGTCAAATGCAGGATTGCTTCTTACTAAATCCCTCAGTACCAGAACTAGAGGACACTCACTGACATTATTAAGGGATTGCCTCAGTTTGGATAAAATACTTTTCCCAAAGTGGGTAATGGGATTCTGGGATTTGTTGCCACAGGACATTGTGAAACCAGATAGTATAACAGCAATTAGACTAATTCGTGGACAACAGCCCCAAACCGGACAGGACTGGGAGTGGGCAGAATCAGCATCCCTGGCTGGAGGACGGTGGGTGCTGGAAGGACCAGAGAGGAGCGGCTGCCAGATCTGTAAATCCCCCCAGTAAAGTGCAGGTTTGCAGCTGCCACTATTAGAGATACAGTACAGAGATAAAGGCACTACGGGTATGACCCAGTGTGGTATTTCTCAGCCTTACATCGAAGCTGTTTGAAAGGCTTGTTTGGCTCCTGACAAGGCAAATGTTCCCCAGCTTTTTTTTTTTTTTTAAAAGAGAACTTGGCTTCTCTCCACACCAAGACCATGTGGTTGCGTTCACTGCAAGGGAACAGACCTCTCAGGACAACCACTCCAGGGAAGGCCCCAGCACTTTAGTAATTTCCCTATGGCTGTGTACGTGCTTGGAAGCCCTGTGCCCTGTCCCCAGTAGGAACAGGCCAGGCCAGGCTCTCTTCTTCTTCCTCCGTGGACACATTTCCAACTCCATGCCAGCCTGAAGGGGACAAGTCAGCAGGATGGGGACTGTTTTCAGGGGCTGTGCCCTTCCTGTGACAGCTCAAGCTCCATTCATGCTTGGAGGACTAGATAAATAATCACTTTAATTTGTCTCAAGAGCGCTCATCATGAAATTGGTGCAGCCTCATTAAGCCTAATTAAGGCATTAAAAAAATAAAACAGCTTGTAATAGTGAGGTGCTCCGGAGAATTCATTTAAATTGGCCTGTCCACCGGCCTGCAGATGCCAGGGGAGCGTTCAGAGCTCCAAAGACCAGAGCTTCAGGTTGTCCCTATGGCACTGGGAGGGAGCAGAGACAGGGCACCAATGTGTCAGTCCAGTTCCCCAGGGAAGCTCAGTTACCACAACAGGGGACAAAAAGGTATTTCTGGATAATTCACTAACATCAATTACTGCTGTTTCATAGAACGCTGCAACCTTGCGTCATTCAAACACTGAACCCTTTGGAGCTGAGCACAGCAAGACACAAAGCAGAAACTGCAGCATCTGTTTTTCTCTCAAGGTTTTTATCACAGAGGAACAACACGTAAAATAGTCCCATCTCCTCTACTGTAATTATTCTGTTTATCTTGAACGTTCTTGTAAAATTTTAATAAAGACAAATGGTAAAACAAGAGCTGGGCATCCACAGTCCTGCATAGTGGCACACGAAATCCTCCCACCGCAGCCTCCGTTCTCGTTTCTTTCCTGCACATGCCTGAATTATTGCCTTCTCAAGCCTCAGACACCATGGAAACTGCATGGTACACGCTGCTGAACCAGATGGTTAATTATAACACAAGTTGCTGTGTGGCTTTAGGAAAATCAGAGCCTCTCTGACTCAGTTTACTCACTGTAATAAATGGGCAAACATCCCCTAACCTTGCCCAGAGGGTTGCCGTGCCCGAGCCGATCTGATCAGGAGCACACGGAGCTCGCACACAACAACTCCTCCTTCTGTAGCACCGGGGAGCACGAAGAGCCAAGAGTGCCGAAAGAGAGGAAGCAGCTGCAAACACTGGCACTAATAAAGCCATAGCAAAGCAAGGCTACTTGCTTCTGTATGGGGCTGTCACTACATATGGAGCCTAAAGACAGGCTAGAAACATCTTTCAAATGAATAATGCAATTTTCAACTCTCAATATCCAGCAGGACTGTTCTTATTGGAAAAAAGGAATTACTTTCACTGTCAAGCATGAGTAAAATTAATTTCTGGGAGCTGGGAAAAACTCTTTGAATTATATTCCCTGGAAGTAACTGTTGTTGCAGAGGAGAACACTGTATATTTGCTTCAAGACTGAAGAGCCTCTTAATGAAGTTGGAATCGGGAGAAGAGGGGCAGGCTCTGCGTCAAGGACAGCCAAGAAGACATGACTGTCTCAGCAATTCACACACAGAGGACAAAGGTCCCTCCGTGTGTAATATATTATTTTTAGAGGTTCTTTAAACTGTAATAAATTCTTGTCTGCTCCGATAAGAAAGCATCAGATTCAAAACACTTTTATATAATTTCTCTCTTTTTCTCTAGGAGAGGAAAGGATTAGGTGTTGAGACATAAAATTTCTGCAACTAAACAGACCACGCGTATGTTCAGCCTCGGGCTGCCTTTCTCAATCTGAAGAACCTCAGCTGGTTCCGATTTTAGGCGAGTTGCTCCACTTTGCTATTCCAGTGAACGAGAACAGTCTAGGCCACCAGCCTTAAGAGGTGTCAGGTCTTCATTTCAGGCTCGACACTAATTAGCCAGACTGTGCATTAGTGTATACGCAAGCTGTTACTCACTATGGTGGTGCCAAATTTTGGCCTTTGTGGGTATCCAGTACTGGAAAACATTACATCCAGACAAATAAACCCCCCAAAACAAGCGGTAAAAGCTAATATGAACTTCAGCAGGAAGAGCAAAGGATAATACAGCTACAACACACACATCTGCTTTGATACTACTTTCACCATTGAAATCATTTTAAATTAAATTTCATAAAGGATGATTTTGTTTGTGGACACCGAAAGCTTCCCTCCAGGCTCTCCTGATGGAGGGTAAGCTCCATGAGATCCTTCACGTTCTCCTGAAGCAGCACACGGACTGCAGCCTGTGGCACTGAACTCCACCACAGGCACCACCAAGGAACGGGAATCTCATCCAGTGAACCCCCTCATCCCCAGCTACACCATCTACTTAGCGATGAAGACGCTTCCAGGCTGGTCACAGCCCACCAGGCTTCAGGGGTGTCAACAGATACCTCTCTACTGCTCATTAGAGCTTTGTCCAATGACCAAAACGTTTTAAAGCAGCCTGGAAGTGAACTACAGAAATAAAAATACCAAAGTTTATTCAAGTCGATAACAGTACACAATATGTTCATAATAAATTGTATTTACATGGTATGCGTAGAGAACAGATGGTGGCCATGTATCTAGTGAAAATACTAGAGCAAGACAAATATAGTTGGTAAAGACTTTAAATAAAGATCTAGGATTTTCTTCATAAACAACTTAATTATCATGTTCTAAACACAGCTGAAGCTTTTTGATAAATCAGTGGGTGAAATTCCCAGCTACAGAGATGCTTTCCTAGGAGTGAAAATCACATATCTCAGCTCCGGGTCTCCCGAGTGCCCGTGCACTTGTCCTCTGCTGTCCTGGGCAGCACAGAATGAAAATTGTCATTACCGCCCAGGAAAAGGAATCCGCCTAAGGAAATCTACTGCATGAAAAACTAGAGGGAAAAGTGAAACATGCACATTGTTCTATGAGCATGCACATTCAGCAGTGCTACTCACAGTTAAAATATCTGTCACCTTGAATAATTTAGCCTTTTTGTGCCAAGAAAATGAGAAAAAAGGACGCACAGTCACTATCTATGTATAGATAGTGCGGAGCTTTGCTCCGTTTCCACAGAGCTTAGAAGACTTCTGCTTTAGTGAACACAGATTGCTGAGTTGTTCTGCTACGTGCTTGCTTGGGATCCATTCAGACCTGCAAAGGTCTCGTATCAGAGTGAGGGGCAAAACTTGGTGCATAAGCAGAACATGATTCCTGGTGTTCTGTGAAAAAGAATAAAGTGGGATGAGAAGAGCAAAGAAGGGAAAACACATCCAGAAATAAAGACAACAAGGTCATCAGCACTGCCAGACACTTCAGTTTAAGCTCTAGAATGGATTTTTGACTTGTATTTTGTTTCTGTGATGCTCAGCAAAGCGAGAACTATGATGAAAGGCTCCCTCAGTCACGGCATTCAGCTAATAAGGGATACACTGATTGCTACAGTCTTTTACCTAGCAGCAGCTTTGACAGTCTCTTTTTCCTGCAGTTAAAACCTTTATCTCCTTGTCACAAATGCTCAGAGCTGGACAGTGAATTCAAATACTCTCAGGGCAGAAAGGCAAAGAGGTGTCTTGCACAAAATCTGACCACATACATCTCCATTTCACAAGAAAAATAAGCTAGGATGTAAAAATGAAGTATTCTGCAGTTTCCCTATACATCTACAAGTCATTTACAAAGGAGAAACAAGAAGAATTTTGCGTACTTAGCCAAAGAAGATGATGGCATGAATTCAGCTACATAGCCAATACACCTAGTTACAAGTTTGTTAGGAAAAAATGCAGACGACTTAAACAGTGACCACTGTGAACACAGCCGCTTGGCTGCATGAAGTGGGGAGCTCAATAAGATGTGTAGAAGATGCAACGGGAAGTGCAGAATGAAACAATTTTAAATAAAACGAATCCAAATTACTCTGCAGCAAGGACAAAGAAATACAGAATGGAGACCCAGCCTGCCCCCATTTTACCAGCAGGACCGTTTGAGGCAGATCTAACCCATCACACTGCTATCCAGATGCACACACACCGCAATGCATATACAGCAGTCTGAGAATACTCTGTATAACTGAAGTCACTCGGATCTATGTTTCCTCTTCCACAGACCCAAGTCTATGGAACTATTTCCTTGTTTATACTGTTTTTGGCCATGAAGGTAGTGGGTAAGAAGCCCTAATCCAGAAAAGATGCAGATGATGCTCATTGGCAAGGTCAGCTACAGGAGCTGGCAGGGTGCATGTAAGTTCCATCTGCTTAGGCATATATACAAATTATTTGGCAAGGCATGGATAATATCCCAGTAATTTTGGATCAGATTGCTTTTAGATTGCCAGGTGGAAGCAGACAGATTTCGATCATCTGTTGTTTGCAAGAGGCTGTGACTGCTCCTGAAAGCAGCCCTTGCTACAGCCCTTGCTACAGACATCCATGCCCGGGCTGCTCTCGGTCAGGGCCCTCAAAGTGGATATCGATTAACCACTTCTCTTCAGTCATCTGTCCCAATGGGTAATAAACAGGTGCTCCCCGAGGATTGCTGCTTATGGACCATTTGATTTTACATAGAAAAAAAAGTCATTCCAGTCCATTTATGGTTTTGAAAAAAGCTTCAGAATGAATTTGAATCTATCCGGACAGGTCTGTTTTCTTTTCTTAGTTCAGTACTTTCGCTTATACATCAGAATTTGCATGGACACAACAAGGTAACAAAAGATCTGCCCACTGCTGCTCCCAAATACTGGGAGAAATCTGCTAATACCTGCTAAACACTGCAGAGAGCAGATTAGGAAAAGTAGATGCTGTTTTGGTGCTGCCCCCCTTTGGCTGATTTAACTCTCTCTCAACACTTCCATGGCATTAGTGTCTGGAATAAAACTACAGATTCCTGCCGATATCGATATCCCCCCATGTTCAAGCCCGTGGACGTATCTTCCATGCCAGTCTGCCTTCATCTGGCACCTGATTAAACAATAATTGGGCCCGGCAGCAGCACTTCTTAGTGACTTTCCTGTCCTTGTTAATAAATCACAATTGTCAATTTATAGTAAATTAGGTGAACTCTGCTCTCTTAAGCCTCATTTTATTTAAATCAGAAAGATTTATGATGCTTCAGGGTATAATACACCTTCCATTACCTCAGTAGCTAGTAATCAAGAATATGCCTGTCAAAGTCAAAGTACAAGGATTTATCAAATTATTATTATTTTTTTTTAATTCTGGTTCTACTCATATCACTATGAAATTTAATTTTCAGTGAACTTCTGAGGTTTATTTTGCAATTATAATCATTAGCATGTAAATCCTTATTGTCCTTCTAAAACTCTCCTTACAGAAGCACTTTGGGCTTCAGTGCTTCTGTGACATGGAAGATCCTTCCTTCTCACTCTCTCAAAAGCCAGTGACTCTTTTTAATGTGACCACGGTAGAAAGTTGTGAAGATTGAATATCTATAGAGACCCCATTTCCTATTCATAGGAAATAGTAAATGCAAGAAAATATCGTTGTTAGTGCCTTCCTCAAGGCACTAAACCTAGGCCTAACACTTAGGCACCCAAATGTAGAGCCTGCCTGAGAGGGCAGGGACATGTATGGGCAGGAATCCTGTGACACCTGAACCAAAACAGGGCTTACGTGACTGGGAAACCTCTCCAAAGGCTCCACTAGACTAGGAAACCTCTCCAAAGGCTCCACTATTTCCTGAAATAAATGGAGCTGGAGCTACTGGAAAGGCACAAGCTGAGCCTGACACAGGCAGCGAGCGAGTGCCCAAGCGACCTCAGGACGTAGGTAGAGCCTCACCTGCAGAGCACGTGCCTGAACCTCCAGCCAGCAGCCTGCTCCCTCCCAAGCGCCTCTGATAGATAAATAAGACAGACAGATAATTTCCATCAGCAGGAGAATTTCTCCTCTCATTATCAAGGAGCTCCTTGTTCAGCTGGGCCTGCTTACCACTATTCCCTTGATTTCATCATCCCCAAAAGGCAGGAAGGACCAGCCATGACACAAACCTCCGTTCATGTTCTTGGATATCAGAAGAAACCCAAAGGCCACATCCTCAAGACAAGTCCATGCCAAGAGAGCCTCAGGGCTCACGCTGACAGTCCAGCAAGGAATCTGCCAGTACGGATTCGCATTGGGACCAGCTACTGCTACTGATCCAATTAAGCAGAACTGGGGACAGGGGACTGGGAAATGGGACAGGGAAAATTGAGAGCTAGTTAGAGAGAACTTGATTAAGCAGAGATACAGGAGGTGTCAATCACCTGGAAGACAGGCAAACAACAGAGGAAGAGTTAGCGCAACAGTAACAAGCAGCCAGGGACAACTGCTGGAGCTCATGGAAAGCCCATAAACCCCTTAGGCCTCTTAGCCTTTTTTCCTGGGAAAAGAAAGACCAGGAACCCTGTCATGAAAGGCATTGGGAACTAGAGTAGATAAGGAACAGTAAAAATACAGGGGGAAATAGTCTCCCCTGGGCATCGCTTGGGACACATGCCCTCCTTGCCATCTGCCTTGCAGCTCTGCTCCTTTTCCCCGACAGCGCTGGGTAGCCACAGGAGCAGCTCAGGCTCCTCTACAGCCGCTTTCTTGCTGCCCTGGCCCAAATGGAAACACTTGTTTAGATCCGGCCGTCTGGCTAAGAGCCCTCACTAGGGCAGCCACAAGATATGAGGGTGCATTGCCCAGGCGTGCGGCCTCATCGCCACCTCATCGCCTCCTTAAGCCTTTCCTTTCCATGCTCTTTGGCTGAAAACACCCATTTCCTTTAAACCCACCGGAACAGAAATGTCCAAAAGGGACACGCACAAGGCTGCCTGGTGCCCAGCAAGTTTTAGGGAAGATGCATGCCCAGAAAAATGCCGTGTTATCTGCCTTTTCTCTGCCCTAGGTCCACTGTGACAATTACACACACCTGATGCCAATTGAGGTCTCCGTAGTACAAGTCCATACGTAACTGCAGGTCTTGCTGTTGTGCACGGCCACCCCTTATCCCTTGCCCCGAGGGCTTTCTGTATTATTTAGATGAGGGTGGAAAAGGCTTCTTTCAACATTCATTAATAAGTATTTTAAGCACGGTGAAGACAAACAAAAAATAAACCAGCCAAGAGCACATAAACACACGTCCTAGGAGAAATGATCACAGAGAGCACGTAGGGCAGAAGCACCACACACGAGCATTTTGCTGGGCCGATTTCTTCATCCCGAAACTTGGCAGGGAACTCGCATTCCAGCGTCTGTCCTCCCTGCCCTGACGCTGGAGAGGGAGAGAGGCCCAAAGAGAGCAACGTGTGGAGGCAGAGAGGTCTGAAGCCGGCGCTCACGGGGAGGAGGGCGGCTCGAGCTCCTTCCAGCTTCTCCTCCAGCTCGGGGATTTGTTTGTGCACGGCATGATGCATAAGGGGACCACGCGCATGTGTTACTAGATCCAAAGAGACAAAAGCAAGGGGTTGTATTTCCAAACAGTATTAGCTGAGGGAAGCAGCGGCGACGCTGAGCCCATGGGCACCCGGGCTGGAGCTCTGAGAGCTGTCGGGAACACGTGCAGGGGAGCCAACTCCATGGCATTTCCATTTTAAAATCAGCTCCTGGTCAATTATTCCCCAGACAACCATCGTTCTAGGAGTAAGGGACGACGCAGGCAACGCTGCGGAGGTTTTCCCCTGCCACTCAGAATTTCTAGCTCTGACCTCAGCAATGAAGCCCTGGGGGCAAGGCCATGAGAAGCCAAATTCCCCCCAAAAGTCTGGCAGCAGCTTCGCTCTGATGTCCTCCACCACAAGCATCTGGCTGCAGAGGACACTCCATCCCTTGCCCAAGAGCTTTCCCTGCACTTCATACTCCAGGCTGCCAGGGCTCCTTCCCATTTCATGCTCGATAAAATCCATACGTATTTTTAACTCTCCTTCCCCAGTTCTACAGATAGCTCTATTCACAAGAAGGAAAATCACTCTCCTCCACTTGCTGCTCCCTCAGTTTTAAGAAGTATGAAAGACACAAAAATCACCAACATTCCAAAAAGGATTTTTCAGATGAATTTCAGAATACAGCAAAGGCAAAAAAGGCTGCTGGTTTCCACTTGCCTTCGTTATTCTTTTTGTTTCTGTTTTTTGCTATAGTTATTCACATAAATCCTTTCTCAATGATTTGCTCATTGTAAGTTTGACTATTCTGTCCAATTCCAAAAGCCACGGGCTTGATTTTCCAGTATCAGTGAGCCATATCTCTATGAAAGTCACACACATCTGCAGGAGAAGCGAATTAGTGCGGTTCCATCATCTGTTTAATGAAGAGCTACCAGTTGCACACGTACACGTGTGTGCTCCAGGTGCTGAGCATCACTTAGAGCTGAGGAAAGCCCCATTTCTACACCCGTAATCCTACTTAATAATCTAAACCACACGTATTATTAAAACAATCTTTCAAAGAGTACTGTGGGGAAAAAAATGTAGATGCAAAGATCAGATTGCACTTGTGTCTGTGTTTAATATAAAAACACAGGTTTTGCAATGCTGGAGGTGTTTCGTGGTAAGGGCTGCGGCACCGTGGGGTGCTCCGGTCGCAGAGGTGACAACCTCACCCCAGCTCCTGCTTGGAGAGGCACCAGTGAGCCCCATCTCCACCACCTGGAGCAACCCCAGGAAATGTCCCTGTGCCAGCACAGGCAGCTCCTGGTGCCTGGCCATGCCCCTTCCCAAGGGAGCGACCAGCAGTACTGAACCTATCCAATGCGACTGCGTGTCCCTCCGCTCTGAAGGTCCACGAGTGACTTCATTTTTAACCTTGCTTAAACCAGCATGTACATTGCTAAGATCCCCATAATCCATGTGTTTGATATGAAAAAGTATTTTAGGGATAATAAAGTAAGAGTCTGAATATGGACGGGGCCACCTTCAGCAGGATAGGGAGCAAGAGGAGCCCAGGCTCTCGTGCGCAGCACCTAGAGCAACTGGGGGACATTGCTGATGCCATCGGGCCCTGGTTTGGCAATGGGTCATGCGAGCAGCTTTCTGCTAGTTGATAAATGGCTCTTCTCTGAGGGCCAGCAGGAGCATTGGGACCCTATGTAACTGTGCACCCCTTTTTGGGGACCAACGTAAAGCTTTTGGCTCATTTGAATGAGGTCAGACTTGAAAAAAGGGAGTTTTTTTCTCTTCATAGATACACTCCTCCACACAGGATTTTTTTTTTTTTTCAAAATCTACATCAAACAAGGAAAAACAAATGCTGAGAGGGCAGATTTAGGGCAATTTATCAAGGTCTGGGAAATAGCTTCCAGATGGATAGAGCTGTTTGGTGCTGGCTGGTGAGAAGGAAGCAAGGTATTGTTATTGAATTAGCATGAAGCTCTGGTGGAGAACGGCTCGCTCGAGATAGAGGGCTCCTTTCATATGGTTTGCATTTGGACCTGTCAAATTTCATTTTTACTCAAAAACCCGCGGTAAAGACATGGCTTTTTTTTTTTTTTGCTTATTACATTTCCCCGTTTCCCCCTGCCGTTATCCAGTGAGTGTTTTCCAAGTGCCTGCTCTGCTCTGGGCGCCCTGGGCTGGAGGGCAGCTCGGTGCGGACAGGGACGCGGTGACTCGGGGCAGTCGGAGCTCACACACGCGCGTCGCCCGAGCGCACGGGCACGAGGGGACTGAATGATGCTCGGCAAGGTCTTTAAACTGAGTCACTGCAAGGGTTTGCCGTTCTAAGCAAAACTAATGCACACTGAAGCCTAATCCACATTAGGAATTGCTAATGTAACTAGAGGCTTAGTCTCAATTACTGTTAATAAATCCTCTTGTTGTAAACTTAGCTTCTACCAATATAAACGCACCCATACTACTGCATTTGCTAACAGAGCAGCTAATACAGCTGTAAAAAGGAAAGAGAAAAAAATACGGGGAAAAGATGACATACTCAAAACCAATATATTCCTACCCTGAATACCCTACATATCCGCTCTATGATCTGGGCCTTCTAGAGTAGGACACACACAAACATCTATATGTTTTTTTCTGCTAGTTTTGAAAGATTTTCTTTTGAAGTTATCCTAACAGTTACCTTGTGCTATCTGAAGAATTCAGCCTGGTTTATGTTATGCCTGCTCTTTGTTCTGCTAACCTGAGAAGATAAACAGCCGGTTTCCCCCTCAGAAAGACAAATCAATTGATAAAAAAGAGTTTATTCTCAGTTAAATGAATTTGTGACAATATAGTCCTTTAAGATCCTAGAAAAGATGGCATGACAACGTGTAGAAGGATTTTCAAAAATGGGAGAAAAAAAATCACCAAATGTTTTTCCAATTATAAAAGACAATTGCTGTTATTTTTAGGTAATGGGCAACAGGTAATACTTTCCCCCCATCTGGGATGTATCTGAGGCACACAGAGAAGGGAAACGGTGTTATCAGCATCTGCTAATTCCTAAATCCTACCTGGAATGTAAGACATGGATACTTGTGCTCTTGTGCTCACTTCCCGTAGTTTTTTTCCTGCCTTCCCCCCCTCTCACTTTTTCCCAATAGTTTTAAAGTTTTTATTACTCTGTGCTTGATGAGCATCTGCTTTCACTGACCAAGACTGTGAGGCCAATAAAATCACAGCCTACAGGATGCGGCCCCTTCTCTGGCCTTGCCATCCTGTCCCAGCCTGTGAACAGCTCACATCTCATCCCTCAGCTCTAGACCTGAGGGATGTCAGGATGGAGACCTGAGGTCTATTGACCATAGACCTGAAATGCCAAGTGTATCAGCTCTGAAACAAAGATTTGGTGGCCTTACGCTCTCCAGTCACCAGTTACCCATGGAAGACACACACCCAGCAGTACTGAAGAGACTATTATCCCAGAGCAAGGTCTCCTGCCCAGGAATGGACATTACGTATTCACAACACTTACTTTGTACAGAATTTCAGGTGACTCTACAGACATTAGTGATCAGATGACAGAAGCAGATGAATTTTTGGTACTGTCTATGATCAATTATCATCTTGTTGCTAATCAGTCTGTTCAAATGGATGTAAACTAACAGGTATCAGAACATGCTACTGCCTTGGATTAAACTGGCATTAAATTCTAGCCTGAATCACCTTCTCTTTGGCCTGGCAGTCTATGAAACAGTTATTTTTGTGTTGTTAATAGAGAAGAAATGAAAAGGAACATAAAATGAACTTGTCTTTTCATAAGGAAGTTCTACATAATCGAATCACAGAACAGGTAATGGTGGGGGCACCTCTGGAGATCAAGTCCAACCCCTGCTCAAAGCAGGGGCAGCTTGAGAAAGTGGCCCAGGATGCAACTGCACAGCCAAAAACTTTCCTGTTCCACAGCAGACAAACCTGTAGCTGAGTGCAGCTGAAAGGTCACCCACAATCTGCTGGAGTAAGAGACCTCTTGAGTTCAGGTAAAACTGACTCCTCCTGGTACAACAGTTATGAAAACAGAAGACATGGGGCAACTTTATTGCTTTCACGTAGCCCGGTTGGAGCCTTACCTTGAAGCCAAAGGGGCAAGCGCACTGATAAAACTCCACTGGATCATTGCTGCACGTCCCGTTGTTCTTACAGGGGTTGGAGAGGCAGGGGTTGCACTTGGACACGACGCTGATATCCACGGGCTCTGCAAAGGCAAAACATGGTGTATAAACGCAGAACCTGATTACACCACTACTCGCTGGTACATTTTCTCTAGCTCAGTATTCACCCCGTGCTGGCACAAACACATATGCTGCTGCTGGAACTCTATACAACAGCACTGGATTCCCAGGGATTAGAGAGATTTTAAGTACTTAAATCAAGTGCTGGCCAACACTCAATGATGCTTATATTCTCATCTGAACGTACAAACATCAGCTCTGAAAAAACATCCTGGAAATCTCCAGAGAAAGGGCTTACATATATATGGTTTTCAGCAATTTTTCCTTCTGCCAGTGCAGGAAATTCTGCAATAGCAACCCCTAGGGAACAATAAGATGACATTTCTACGGCTGGTAAAAAGAACCAAAGTGCAGATGCAACAGCAGAAATGAAAAACACGCCTAACAAAGATTTAGCTAGAGGTTTATGGAAACGTATAGGTGCAAAGTGTTCTACCATCCTCAATTTCAATTGGTTTTAAAACTTAGGTCTCTCTTGTTCTGCCCAGAAAAAAAAAAAAAAAGATTATTAACTTTCACATATTTGGAGAAAATGCAACAAAGATAAATAGACAAATGTGCCAATTTATGCAGGTAAATATGTGCATCTATATTTAAATCATTCAGTAAACTCCATCAGCTCCACCCCGGATCTCCACAGGTGTGTTGTGCTGCTTGAGGAGCTCAAGAACCAGACAGCAGCTCAGCTCTTCTCTTGGCTTTAGAGGTCAGTATGCCAGAATGTGCTCTACTGTTTATTTATTTCATACTACACACACGTACATTTTCCATTTATTCCTACGGCATAGATCACAGCTAATCAATGTGGGAGCTAATAAGAGCAGTGTTAGTTCCTAGCACTTAAGTAGTTCATTACTTTGCCCTTGGGGATTTGATTTATAAATCTATACAGCAAAATGCCCTTAGCACATTCCTTTCCTCCACTGCATAACTAGGAGGGCAGTTTAATAAAAAGCAGAGCTGAGTTTGCATGACTTGCACATTGCATACTTCTGCTTTCTTGGCTCTGCTGAGACATAACCTTCTGCTCAGTCATGGGCCAAAAACATAATTCTAGGAGAACAAGTTGAAGTTTTTCTTTTCTCTCCCTAGTGTACAAGTTCTGGGAGGTCACAGCAGAGGGTACCTGCGAGCTCCCTCTGGACCCGCTGTCCAGGTGCTGCTCGCAGGGGCCAGGGCTCCCTTCTGCCCCATGCTGACCCAGGCTTTCAGGGGGGTTTTTCAGCCCGTGTTGAGCTCTGTGCCCGCAGTGCCTGAGCTGGGATTAAATCTCCACAGGCCGACGTGGACGTACCCTTGGTGGCAGCAGTGCGGAGGGGCCAGGCTGTCCCCGTGGGGCACCAGGGCATCACTGACTGCTCTGACAGCTCTGAGGCTGCTGTTTCAAAATAACTCGAAAGGGTAGGAAGCCCAACTCGAGCTTGGGAGCTTGCGTTTTAAACCCACCTTGGCACCGTCATCTGCTTGTTCAGCAGCTTAATGTGACCTCTACAAAATCCCCCTTCAAGTGGCACTGCAAACGTGCCCCCTCGCACAGCGGGGAGCAGCCTTTGTGCCCTCACTTCCAGTCCTAAGGGAGGCTGTGGACCCTTCTTTTGGTCTATACATGATCTTCATATATTTGCCACTAACCTAAGCGATCTCCAACCCCTCTCTTTTACAGTAACAGTACATGGGTATAGGCTAAGCCTCATTCCATAATATACTGCCTACTTTATCCCCGGGCAGGCAAATACCTTATCTAGCTCCTTGTCTAGCTGCTCTCTAACACAGCCTGATCCTCTCTGTTACTATTCACATACCATTAGGAGCTGCACCTCAAGGCCCTCCTGAATGTACACTATATGCTGACATAAAACTTTCCATAACTCACAGATCCTGCCATAGAGGTCATGGGGATATACAGGTGTTTGTAGATCTTCAAATGCAAATGTGATTTGTTAAGTATCTGCTTTACACTATAATTCAGTTTCTCGGGTTTTGAGTGTATGTGCATAATAACCACAGGGCTGTACACCGTTTAAGTAACCGTTACAAATCATCCAGATTTGGGGGCTCAAACCTACTTAATTGATTAATTAAGCTATAACCATGTCCTATGCGCTTCCCACTGGAGAGCCCGGTGCTCCCGCCGGGGAAGGGGCCGGGGCTGCGCGCTCCTACCTTTGCACTGGAAGTGGTGGCTCGGCGTGGTGAGCAGCAGCCGGTCGGCCATGGGCTCGGGGCCGCTGCAGCGCGCGATGCCCGGCTCCTTGTAGCCGGCCTTCACCCACTCGGAGAGCCAGCGCAGGCCGCAGTCGCAGTGCAGGGGGTTGGTGCCCAGCGCCCTGCGGGTGCGAAACAGTCACAGGCGTCACTGCGTCTTGCGAGCACACGAGTAACCGGGACGTGTTTACTCTGCCCTTGTACAACAATGTCGTATTCCAAAATACGGGTGAGGAACCCCTTGAATGGCCAAGGAAGATCTCCTCAGCATCCCCCTGCTTTTCCTTTCTTCCCATCATTCCTTGGTGACACTGGATAAATATCTAGCAACAAATCACGTTTCCAAACAATTATGCTCAAGCAAGATCGAGAGCCTGTTATGTTTTCATTCAATTTATTGGGTTGGTTCTTTAACCGTTTGGCCTTTCTGAGCATGTTCTAATAGCAAATGCCATTAGGTTGGACTGGTGACTCATGTGAAGTCCCCTCGCTGATGAATCATGTGCACAGAGGAGACCTCTGCCTTCAGAACCGAAACCCGCTGTCTGCAAAGTCTGTTTATGGGCTTTGAAAACACATTTGCTGGTTAACCTGTCCCTTGAGTGAGGCCATATGGTTGCAATAGATGCATTTAAATAGTATAATTATAATTCACATAACTTTGTCATTATTCACGGAGCTTTATCCAAACGGAAAAGGCTCGCTTATCTGCCTTAAATTTGGGTGCTGTCCTAACCCATTTAGACTCATTTTTGTCTGACAGGTGAAGTGTCTTTTGAGGCAGTTAGTCTAATGAATAAAGTCCACACTTGTAAAAAGGCAGTTTACAAACCATTTCTGAAAGTGTGAGGAAATGCACACTGGAAACCTGCAATTATTTTTCTGAAAGTAACGGTAATGCTGCACTTGTGCAACACTTGAATTGTAATGCAGAGAAAAGTAACAAAATAGTTAAAAGATAAGTGAGGTTACAGAAAAACAGTAATCCAAACTGAGTTTTAGACTCCATTATTCCTACATGTGTTAAAAACTATTTCTATGATGGTATTTTCAACACAAGCTTCTTTTAAATAAAAATATCAGACAGGCTATTAAGATAGAAACCTCACTAAATGTGTTGATACGTTTCTATTGGAGTGACTAATGAAAGCACCGTGCCCTCAACAGATTCATAATGGGAGTTCAGGGGGTCAAAGCCCGTCCAGGGCTCATTCATCAAAATTAAAAGCGTTCTGCAGAACAGCACTGAAAAACATCCATCCATTCCCTCTGTAAATCCCTGACTTGCAATGAAAAAAGCCCTGCCACGTTGACCGGGTGACCGCGCGACTGCGATCAACCAGCTCGCTTGTCCAAGGGCAAACAAAATGCAACGGAGAAAGTTAGCCCAGAAATCACCTTAATCACAGAGCAACGGCAATACATACAGCAGGAGGGGGAGGACGAGGCAGGACCGGCTGCTCGCGTGAGTTACTGTTTGCAAAGCACATTGGAAGTAGAGCTGCTGTATGAACACTGGCAATGGTGGCAGTAACACCGTTGTACAGCCACAGGAACTTCCACACGTGCCCTTTTCTTCTTTCCATGTTCAGGAATTAGAGGGACTTCTTGTATTTTCACTCACGTGTTGCGTCACACACTCTATTTCTCTGTCCATTATAGCAAAATATTTTCTGGAGCTAAAAGAAATACTGTGCCCTAATGAAATAACAGCACTATATGTGCAGAATGCAGGGCAGACACCTCCCTCCAGCCTTTAGACACTTTTGCTTTTTCGAGACAGCTTAGAACAAGGTTAATTAAAATAATTTTACTCAAGATAATGTGAAACTAGAAAGAACTGGGAGGAGGTAGCTTATTCTACAGGTAACTGGGTGTAAACTTGAGTATAGAGGAGATGATTGAGTGGGATGAGGAATGAGTTGTTTACTGAAAACACGTGTGAGAAATACCTGCCTTCACAAGCAGCTGGGCTGAGTCCCCAGCACGCGGGGATGGGTGGACCAGGGACCAGCACCCGTCCCAGCAGGTGCAGGGAGCTCCTTGGCCCTTGAGCAGGGCTCAGCACCAGTGTCACTGCCCTGGACTAGACACGCTGGTGGAGACATGGCCAGGTGGGTGGTTGTGTGACACAACCTTCCATTTGTGTGATGGAGAGCGACGAGCAGCCAGGAAGGGTCTGTGAGTATCACTTACACTCCTCCCTCTGTCCTCAGCGAGATGCACCCTAAAACAGCTCACTGCAACAGCTACGTTAGGACAATATGATGTTTATGACATAAAGACAATGTGGGGAATATTTTCTCCCGGGCTTGAAACAGCTCTGGGAAAAATCATCAAAATATCCAGATTTCAGGTTTTGTTCCTCTGGTTACAAACCACGTTACAGCTATTGCAAGGACTTTGACTAAAAACAACAGCTTTGCCTAGGCTGGAAACACGTTTC
>JAWLRI010000139.1:2614905-2658471 GCA_034781795.1 Crypturellus tataupa | reverse complement strand
GGTTGTGTGACACAACCTTCCATTTGTGTGATGGAGAGCGACGAGCAGCCAGGAAGGGTCTGTGAGTATCACTTACATTCTTCCCTCTGTCCTCAGCGACATGCACCCTAAAACAGCTCACTGCAACAGCTACGTTAGGACAATATGATGTTTACGACATAAAGGCAATGTGGGGAGTATTTTCTCCCGGGCTTGAAACAGCTCTGGGAAAAATCATCAAAATATCCAGATTTCAGGTTTTGTTCCTCCGGTTACAAACCACGTTACAGCTATTGCAAGGACTTTGACTAAAAACAACAGCTTTGCCTAGGCTGGAAACACGTTTCTTGGAAGTGCTAAGGTCCCTGTGACCCCGTGTAAGCTGAGCTGCTGCCGAAGGCCGGGCCGCCCCCCGGCTCGGCACCTGGTGCCCCTCGTGCCCCCGCTGCCAAATTTAACATCCAATTAGCTGCCCCGCTAAGTGTCTGATGAGTTGCAAATTTCTGTATCATTTTCAAAATTATTCCAAGGCCGCACTTTCTCCCAGAAAATTCATATCTCAGGGAGAGCTCAAAAATAATTTATTTTCAATAATATATGACTTCTTTTCAATAACCACATCTTTTCCTGGCACATAAAGAGCTTAGCAACTAGCAAGATCATTGCGGTTGCTACAAGTTTCAGATGATCACATTGCATCCTCTTTAAAGAAACTGGAGAGCACAGTTGCACTGTAAAATTCAATTGTTCAACTGTGCAAATTACACCCCAGACAGGTCTTATTTATTTTATGGATCCTATTTATTACTGTTCATTTGAGCTTTGTGTATTTTACATTTCTGGCAGCACATACATCTAAACAGATAGACTGCCGTGATTGTGTTGGGCCAAAGGGGTTTTTATCACTCCCTAAGGTGAACAGTTTACCCAGGAAAATCGTGTCTGCACTTCATTTAAAGTAAACCCTGAGGAAAATCTAAACAAATGGGCCATGATATGTTTATCTCTGGAGCTCTAAGAACACCCTCAGAAGCCAGGTTCTCCATGTGAAACGCCCCCGTGCTTCCCGTGCAGACACGGGCCTTCAGCACACTCAGGCTGTCACTCCAAAGCAACACGCAGGAGGAATTTACTACAAGTAAATCCTGTGCCAAACGCTTTGTCTGACTTAAGATATCAAGGTGCAGGCTTGAAACCGAGCCACGGTTAAGTCTTGGTTAGAGGCTCATGCAGGTAGGAGCCCAATTCCCGTTGTGCGTGTGGTTCCTGTTCCGGTCCCCCTGCCCTGGCGCCTGGCACAGTGCGTCCCGTCCCCGGCGGCTTGTCCCGAGCCCCTCTCTCACTCTCATCCCATGGAACCCATCGCCCCACAGCCCCACTGAGACGTTCCCAACCCTCTGCCTATCTGAGGGCAGCGACCAAGAAACAGCACATGCAAGATGCATTTTGCTCTCCATCCACTGCCTGACAATAAGCAGTATCACATTTCATGTCAATGAAGATACTCTGCTTTTCCCGGGTGTTGGCACTGACTGTTACCCTTCTGCTTTGCCTTGCAACAGCTGCTATTTGTCTTTTCACATCTTCCATCCACTGAAGCGCATTTAAAAATATCCTGCACCTCCATCAGCAGCACAGTCGTTTTGTGAAATTCCCGAATCTTTTAATTTTTGTAACTTATGGAATGAAGTATTAATGGCGTGAAATGACCATTTCCATACGATTAAACACGCATATGTCTGAGGCAGTGATTCATCTACGCGTTCACATACCGACAACATCTCAGTACGCAAAACATGTGACACTTATTAAGCGCAGAATTCGCGTTTGCTGAATATTTGCTCTTTGTGGGAGGTTTCCTGTCTCCCTTGTGGACCATAACATGCCCCGCACTTCATGTAGACAAGGCTGAAAGAAAGCCTTGAACACGAAGTGCACAGAGGAGGAAACTGCCACATTTGCTCATTTGGTTTTCCTTAAGAAAACATTTGGGTAACTCATAACAACAGGTTCTAGTATTTATTTTACTTGCTTTGAACAGATGCTGTCTGGATAAGAAGAATGCAACGCAGAAAGAGAGCAGGAGAACGGGGATAACGGCCCAATTGTGTATTTGTTTTTTGCGACGGGTACTCACAGGTGGGACAGGGAGACGAGGTCGCTGAAGGAGCCCTCGGGCAGCGTGGAGATGGCGTTTCCGTGCAGTGTCCTGCGGCGGGAGAGGCAGCGCGTTACCGACACACAGACCCACAGGCAAACCGTGCGCGACCCACGTCCCGGACTGAAAAGGTGACAGACTATTTACGCTGTTAGAACTGATGCCGAGCAGCGCCTGCCATGCAGGCCTGCGTGCTCTGGAAACAGAGAGAACACGAAAGCGGGAAAATAGGAAATGTGACAGGTAAAGAAAAACTGACTTCAGAGAGACCCTGGAGAGAGTAAGGCTCCTTGAGGACAAATATTTCTAGGTAGTCAGAAGGTTAAATACTGGTAAAGAGCCATGCCATGAACTCAGGAGATGGTGAGCATGCTTTGTAGAGCAACAAACTACCTGAATTCTTCAAAAAACAATTTGCTATTTTCTGCATGTAGCATCACCAACCTACTACTCCTACTCAGGTGAGGAAATGCACTAAAAACTTCCAGTTTTTCATTAGTTGTGGCCCGCGCTGTGCTCCAGCCTGCTGTCTCACGCCGCTGGGCTGGGGCTCTGCTCTGGTGAAGACACCAACGTGGCCACAGGTCCGGCCCAGCGGCCAAGGGCCAAGGCCTGGCAAGGGCCTTGCTACAGCAAGTCCCGCCGGACACCAGCCCCGCGGGCAGGGTCTTCCACAGACCCACTGGGAAACAAGGAGTCATTTTGTGATGAGAACAGACACATAAACAAAAAAACTAACAATTTGTGGGCTTTGGGGTTTTTTTGGTGCAACAGCCAACACCGAATAAATATGGCATAAACTGGTCTCCAAACTGTGTTAGAAGAGCACGGCAGCAGTGCTGCCATCACGGGCAGCACCAAGTCCAGGGAGCTCTGAACAACCACAGTGTCTTCTTGTATTAACGTGAGCTCCTCAACTGTAGGATGTATCCATTCATTTTCAGGAAAACAAAAGAACGCTCAATGGTAGCAGAATATTTCGTAGTTCATTCTAACAGGATTTCATGAATAAAATATGGAAAATTGTCTAGGGACCTGAAAATAAATTTCTGTTTCTTGACTTTCTTTCCTAATTAGATTGGACCCATATGTCAGAAGTTACAACATTTTCACACTATAAAAATAATCTTTAAAATAATCAATTCAGGCCAGCCAGGGAGTTATAACACTTATAATTGCTTTGCATCCATCTGAGTTCTTTTAAACTCTATCTGCATTTAGCTTCTTGAAAGACTAGAACTGAGCAAGAAAACCACAATTTTTCACTGAAATAGTTTTGGTGGAAAAACTTTCCAATATCAATTTCTGCTCATTAAAGAAATTTCTGAAGATATTATGTTAAACAGCTCTGCGTTACACTTTAACTGCACTTATGGATGAGTCGTACTAAGATTAAGGTTTAATTGTATAAACACTGATCCTGCCCCATCCTCAAAAGGGCTTATGCTGAAAGTGAGTTAAAATATCCATGCAGGGACAGAGAGGGTAGCATTAGAGATCCATGTAATTATATCCGCCCTTCGTGGTTAATTCCGCTTCTTAAATAGCCATCTACTTTATTTACTATTGATGGACAAAAAGGGAAGAGAGGGAAGAAGGGGGTAGCACAGAAGCAGAGAAGAGCCAGGTACCTTCCAAGGCAAGCACAAGTCAAAGGTAATGAGATCTCTATGTTCGTTTTATGAAAATAAATTGAAAATGTGGAAATTGTTTTGCTGATGTTTCTCCTTTAAATTCTCCTGAGAATATGGATAATAAAACACCTGACAATAACAGATTGCACACTGTCATTGGGAAGCCCATTTTCCCCCTGGAGAATTGATTTTTAATAACAACGTGGATGACATGTGGCAAAAGTTGTAGGTGATATCAGAGTTTTGTGGGCCATAATAAATTCAATCAATCTGGAGGCTTCCAAACGCACAGAGTGGAGATGGAGACCCCTGCACTTGTGCAGGTCTCCACAACACGGGGAGGGCTTCTCCTTGGAAGGAGCAAGTTACTTTCAAATTTGATTAGCAGGTCATTCAAGAAAGACAAAAAATAGCATTTGATACTTAAAATATTGCCCTTCACTTCTATCCATAGACAGCTTGCAGGAGCAGAAGTGAAAAGACAAATTTTAACTATGGGAAAAGGTGAGACAGGATATCTCAACACTGTAATTCAAGGTAGAGATTTCCATGCTAGCTTTAATCAAAAAAGCATATCAGAAGCAGGCCAGAAGAGAACTCCAGATGGAGTAATTTATTTAGCCAAGAAACAGGGAAAATTCATCTGTGGTTGAATTGCAGGTCTTAGGTAACAGCTCGAATGTGACCGTTTTAGTGGGCTAGAAACCAGAGTCCTGAGCCAAACTTAAATCAACATATCCCAATCACAGATCTTTCTTGTTTTTCATAACAAAAACTGAGGCTTCTAAACTGTCCTATAAACTGTGAGGTGGAAACCCTGACTCCTGTTTTATCACTCTAACCAAAGTGAGGAGCTTGGCTGAATGTTATGCCTTGTTGCGCAACTTGCCTGTAGCAATCTAGGAAAATTGAAAATATCCTAAAAATGCACAAGTTTACAGCAAAGACCCTCTTGTCGAAGCATCTAATGGAAAGTCAGACTCTAAAACATGATCTGGTAAATACCCTTCTCCACCGTGTGCCCAAACACTGCTGCAGCAGCAGAGACCCACTACATACCTCCTTCTTGGGGGCCTGTTCTCCTGGCAGTTCTCCTCCCTAAACTATCAGAGGAAAGTCACTCATCCTGCAAGGATATAATTGCTTTTTTCCAAAGTTTAACGCTCACCTACTCTAGTCATTAGCGGACATATTGCACCTAAGCACAAGTACATTGAAGCTAATTGTGTGAAAATATTTATAGCTGCTGAATGAAGGGAAAGCCATCTGCTCGCCGAGGCCCTCGGCAGCCCCGGGCGCCGCGGTACTCACAGCACGCGCAGGGAGCGCAGCCCGTCGAAGGCGTGCACCGGGATGCACCGCAGCCTGTTGTAGCTCAGGATCCTAGGGACAACGAGAGACACCGGTCACCGCGACACGTCCCCTTCACGCACTTCACTGCGAATTCAGCAGGGGAACGGCACGCGAAGCCGCCACCGGCCTTCATCCGCAGCCAGGAATCTCCCCACTGCTCAACGCCCAGCCTTGGGCACTGGAAAGCAGCTGAGCTTCACGGCAGAACGTGGGGCTACTCACAGCGTCGAGAGCTGGGTCATGTTGCTGAAGGTGTAATTGGCCAGGACGCTGATGCTGTTGTTGCTCAAATCACTGAAAAATGAACACAGAAAAAGACGCTTATGTGAGCAATTCCAGAAATAAATCTTTTCTAAACAGTAAAATGCACCTGCGGAGCAAACTGCTGGAAGCAACTGAAAAGTCAAATATTGTCACCTGACATAATTCTAACAATTCTGAACAAATTAAACTAAAAGCAAATCACACACAAGTACTTTCTCAGAAAAAGCTTAGAAATTCTCAGTGGAGCAGATTTCTAGTATATAGCACCCAAAAAATCAGTGAATATCAGCAAAACTTTCAGGGGAGGAGGATAAATTAATAGATGATCCAATCCTGGGTAAACACTTGCTGAAAAGGGCTGCTCTGCAATTTATCAAGTATACTGTTTCCATATCCCCTTCACGCTCACAGCTACTGAAACAAGCTGCCTAAAAAGAATGGTCTTTCTGATATAAATTTACTGAATAAAAGATGGGAAAAGCATTTGTTTTGGCTCAACTAGAAACAAAAGATATTTCAGCTTTCAATTCTAAAGAGTAATTTTGGCTCACGCAGAACATTTTTTGTTGTTGTTTTTCCATGTAAAATAAAATCAGATGTCTCCAAATAAAACACTGCTTTAAAACAGAATATCCAGTTATGTTTTTGGTCTAAGGTTCTTCTGCCCATTTGACTTGAGCATCTACAGCCGATTCGAAGAGCAGTCAAAACTTTCCAACGAATAGTTCAGCCAGTAAAGCTCCCTACAGTGTATTTTTGGGAGTAATTTACTCAAGGGAGTCTAGTTGTTTCTCTATTCATATGACTGCTCATAAAAGCAGCAGCTCTGCAAAATTTTCATCATCTTAGTATTATAAAAACGGCTTCGACCAGAAGGAATTTGTGTTGTCTCCCCTGTTAACGACCGGTACAGCCGTGGGGTGATAGATGGGGACACGCGGGAGCCCCTGCAGAGGCCGCGGCTCCCGCAGGGAAGCGGCTCCGCTGCTCGGATCCCGCCGGGAGAGTCTCCGCGGGCAGCGCGGCGGCCCTGGAGCTGCGCGTGGGAATCGCTCTCCTCCCCACTCCAGCCACACGCGGCCCAGCTGCAACACGGGGCAGTGCGGCTGGGCCGGCCGTTTCACCACGAGCTGCGGTTCTTACATCAGGGTGAGGTGTCTGAACGCCGCCAGCCCCTTCGGCACAGCAGTCAGGTGGTTGCCTTCCAGGTACCTGCAAAAAAGTCACGTTTGAAAATCAGCCCAACACGCTAACAAGAGCATCCGTCAGCTCACGGCGCGCCAGGAACGAGGACAAGACAAATTGGAGTCACTCGCTGAGGAAATCCTCTTTGATACATTGCTTTGAAACGGCACCAGGCTCCCCTTTAAGTGAATTATCCGGCACGGAAAGCATGACAGCAGCTCACTGATGGTTTTGCTCAAGACTTGGAAGGGAATAAAGGCTCCCCAGCCTCGAGCAAACACAAACCACCCCTTGATTCCTCCACGACAACAGCAGAAGAAGCAATGGGATAAAAACATTAAGGGTTCAGGCACAGACCGAAGGTGCAAGTTCTCCTTGACACACACATCTCCCACCAGCACCGAGACAGTGAATAGAACAGCTTGTATCCAAAGGCTGAAGGAGTCTGAAGCACCTTTAATGTGCAAAAGGAATCCCTAAACAGCAATACTGGTAAATATAAATAAGAAACGGTGCCTGTAACTATGTCAAAATACAATTCCATTATTTTATTAAATCAATTATTTTATCAACATGTTCATTAGAATAAAATGTTACCTTTTTTACTATGATGTTAGGTGTTGGGGAGGTAGAGAAGAGGGGACCTGGCCCTTCCCTGTGTTCCTGGCTCTTGCCTTCGCCTCCTTCACTCCTCCGATTGGGATCTCCCCAGGTTCACAACACAGGGCTTTTTGTGCAAACTGAACGTATGTAAATGTATTATGTAAAAATAAAAACTACAAACACCCCCAGGATCACTTATAGGATGTGTGGCTGAATGCCACATTTCACTGCCCTCTCCCCGTGTATTTCAGCACGCTGTCCTTGCCTCGCTCTGTGCTGCTTCGGCTCCTTGCCGCCAAACTGCTCCAAGAATTTCCCATAAAATATTAGACATCAGAATCTAACGACAAGAAAATGGCAGATCTTCCTGAAATGAGTCAAGAGGAAAGTTGCTATCCCTCCCTGCCCCCTTCCTGCCCATCCAGCCAGCACAGGGGCAGGATCCTGCAGCACTCAGGTGCTCCAGACAGGATCAGGTTCAACACGGGGGACTACAAGTTTTGTGAACTTCTATCCAAAGGCAAAATTATTCCTTATTGAAAGCCTGTTGATCAGATTAATTCCCCGTGCACAGCACTCACAGAAGACAGCAGGTGATGGGGTTTTACGGTAAACCATGAAGCCTCACAAGGGAGCAGGGCCTCTCTGCTCGCCTTGACTCCAGCAAGCTGCAGCATGGATTTACACCTCGTTTGCACCCACATTTGCTCCTCCACATGGATATTGAAATTCAACAAAGTACCTTGTGCCCTTTTGACTAGAATTGGTATAAATTATTCTGAAAATGACTTGGCGTAGTGCAAATTCACATTCTGTGTTCGTAGGTGGAAGGTCCTCAGGATAAAACCACATACGTCCCTACTTGAGCAGAGCACCTCACGTCTCATTTCCAGGCATGGTCTGCGAGGGATGCAGCAAATTCCTGGGAATCTGCTCCTTCCTTTCATCCCGGGGAGCCTGCGAAACTTAAACTCGCGCATGTGGGCAGGGTCATGTTCCAGTGTTTATTCCAAAGGCAAGGAAATGAAAAGCAGGTTGTATACTACACATCTGGAAGCTGGTCGTGATTTCAATTCGGAAAGAGGTCTCAACTCCTACAGTCTGTGGAAACCTGCAGAAATGTATTTTCTGGGTATAATCTTGTTGATCCCAATGGGAAACAGGCTGCGATTTAAACAAACTGTTGGCCAGCCAAGGGCTTTCTCCCTTGCTGCTCTCAGGTGCAATCACAAGTTGCAAGTGCACGATTTGCTCTACTGCTTCGCAGAGCTGCTCGTGCAGCGAGGGCAGTCACTCAGTGGACAGCGGGATGGGGTTAACAGGGCGTTTGCAGAAAGGGGCAATACTAGATGAGCACTGTATTTTCTGAACAAACAAAATTTTATACTGAAAAATTGCTGATTATATACTTCTCATGGATCCATAAAAATAATTATGTATGTAAAAACACACACAGGCACATGATCTAATTATGGCAAAAGCTCTGGGAAAAAAACCTCAAGACTAATGCACAGGAACAATTTTATTTTTAATTTTTCCCAAGGCTTAGCAAAGAAAGATGATGCACAAGGCATCTGGTATGTGAAGAAACTGTGGTATGAATGAGAAAATGAATTTCTAATTTTAACAGCCCAAGTCAAGCTATTAATACACAGACAGCCAGTGCTGAGAGTGGGTGTCAGTCGTTTTAATACAGACGAGCTGACTAGTACCCAAAACAACCTCCTTTGCTTCCTCAAGCCTCTGGGCTCTGTTGTTCAATATATCAGCTCGGAAATTGTCCTTTACCCCACGAGCACTGCTGAGAATCCTGAATGTCAACAAGGACTCACAACCCTCAAGTAATTACCCAAGCCAAAAGAAAAAATGGAAAAGGAGAAAGATAATGGAAAAAAATCAGAAACGCGTCCATGGCCTCCTAAATGCCCCTATGCACCTGCGGGGACAGGTTCACGGAGCCTATGCAAGCCTCGGCACAGGAGACCACAGAGAGAAACCGGCACAGAGCCCGCCCTTTAGCTTTGGTAAATATTTGCTAGAGAGTGTTTAAGAAGAAGAGGAGATACTCGCCTAATTTATGTAGCTGTAAAAACAAGTTACAGACAAAACATTTTAATGCAGATACCCAGTTCCCTGGGTATCTGCAAGTCTCTGAAGCAAGTGCCTCGGCAGGCAGAGGCACCTGCAGCCCCAGGCTGCTCCGTTCCATCAGATCCCTCACTTGAGCATCACCCCTTGGAGCAAGAGCAATAGAGGAACATCCCACAAGAGGGGACAGGGCAAAGGCAGGTGGGACATTCACGGGTGGAGACCACCAGTGGCAGAGGAAAAGCTTGGGAGGAGAGAAACGACAAACTAAATATTAACGTGTGTTAAAATAAACGGAAAGTAATCACTGAAAATGATGTACGGACACACACTTTTCTAATAACCCCATCACTGCTGTCATGTAGTTCAGTGTCATGACAACATTTGGAGCCTAGCGACAACATCATTAGTATATATTTATTCTAAAATATACCATGCTCATTATGTTACAACTTATACACATGCTGCCAACATGATTGCCTCCAACTTTTTCCCCTGTGCACGTTAGTATTTGCTGTAGGTCCATAAAAACAGCTGGATGCTGTCAGATAAGACTTGATTAGAAATAAACCGCAGTTTTGTGGAAAAAGAAAAGAAGGGAAGAACTCGCATGCTGAAGTAACACGTTACAGGAAAAAGCGCCTGGGAATTGCAGTCAGACATTTAAGAAAGACGGAGAGGAAAGGCTTGGACGCAAACAGGAGTGAGCCGCAAGCTAGCTCGCTGCGTGCGGATTCTAGCTCGCTGGAAAACTGATTACATGCTGCTCTCTGAACTGCACGCAGGAGCAAGCTGCAAGGCGGGAGCCTCGGCCTCCAGCCCGCCCACAGCAGCATCGACTCGTTGCTGGTGACCTGTCTGCAGGACACGGGCTCAGTGAAGCTCCAGCGCAGGGCAGCATCTTCCCTACGTGTCTGTGCAAGACAAGATTTCTCATTTTAAGGTTATTTCAAGATTTCCGAAAATCTGTGATTTTAAAAACTTGTGAGAATGCTACAGCCAGGCTTAACAGAATGGTCTCCCTAGATATATGGCAGTGTTTTTCTTAAACTATGTTGTGCCATTGTACAACTGAAGCTAATGTGCATTGTAAACAAGCACTTCAATAATGGTGACTTTTAAATGGAGCATTTACCACAATCTCATGAGACCACTGCCCCGCACATCCACTTGGGCCTCATGTGGGAAGGGAGCCATGGTGACAACAGGAGGATCTTTATACCCATGTTCCCCTTTTCACCCCTTGGTGAAACCTCTGTCTGATGCAACTGGGGACCTAAATGACAGAGTCCTCCAGATTATGGGCAACATCTTTGATGGAGTCCTCTAGATTCTGGGCAATATCTTCAGCACAACCTGAAGCAGAGGGAAGGCAAGTTAAGAAAGATTTTCTTTTTTTTTTTTCAACTTGTCACAGTTTTCAGAAACACAGGAAAATTTTTGCTCTGGTACTTGAAACTCATCTGGTACAGACACAAACAGGGAGCTCAGTTTAGGTTGGCGGAAAGACAGAAGAGCGAGATCAGGAGTGATTCGGGAGACAGCTGGGACAGATTCAAGGTTGTATTTGCAGAACATGGGCAATCCGGAGGCAGGCAGCGCACAGCTGAGTGTGTTGAGCTGACACATTTCTGGATTGGAAGCAGACAGCCCGAGGAGAGGCTGGCACAACCAAGCGGCTCCTGCTGCAGAAGTCACGTAAACTCCCCTGAACCCAACTGCTCCCTTCCAGTCTGCTGCCTCGTCTGCCAAGAGCCAGCTTAAGGGAGATAGCAGTTTTCAAGAATGTGAGATTAATTTCACTCCTTGACTGAAAGTTATGTTGTCAGTGTATCAGATAGTATCAGTACACTGAATATGTGAAATTTATACACTGAATAAGCAAAATTTAAACATAAAGATTCCTTAGTGTGGCAGTGGAAATCAAAGTAACATCTGTGATATCTTACTGTTGGCAAATCATATTCAAAAGCAATAACGAGACCTGAACCAGCATCTTTATCAATCATGGGATTATAAGGGTAACATGGGCTGGAACTTGGCTTTTAATTCAAACTACTATTAACCATGTCCTGCTTAGCAGCAGTCCCAAAGATGTCTTTTATGCAAAATATCCGTGTTACTTTTGAGTCCCCACACGCTTTCATTCCCCTCAGTAAACAGTCAAGTGCATTGGATGGGAGCCTTGCAAATCCCCTTCCACTGGGAAGGAGCATTTCATTCATCAGGCACCTCACTGCTAATTAGAGTGGCGCAGAGCAGATTCTCATTTGTTAGGAAATTCACTGAAGGCACCAGCTCAACCAACTACCACAAATACGTCCACCAGAGTGTAACAGCTTTTGGCAACAACTCACCTGGGATAGGTTTGAAGAAAGATGTAACAGGGAAAGCTCTATTTCTACAACCGTTTAAGACAAGCAGCTCCCCCACCGCATTTTCTTTCCATGGAAAGACCCAAAGCCCAGCGTAAATCCACCACAAGTGGTGGGTAAAACGTCACTTACAGCTCGGTGACCTCCTTGGGGATCCCTTTGGGCAGGAGGCGCAGCCCCTTGTTGCTGCAGCGCACCACGGAGTCGAGGCAGGTGCACTGGGGCGGGCAGCGCGGCGCCAGCGAGCAGCTGCTCTCGTCGTTGCCTGGAGAAGGAGAAGGGAAGAAGGGAAGGAGAGCAGCTCGCAGCCTGGAGCGGCCACAGCGGAGAGAACCACGTGTGAGGACCATGCAGGGACAGCCCTGAGTGTGGACTCAGCAGCCATCAGTGCCTACCTGGGGGTGCAGGTTCAAAATACTGGTTTGCAATTGCTGGGCCGCAAGCCCCTTGGGGTTTCGGCCCAGCAATTGCAAACCAGTATTTTCAAACCAGTATTTTCAAAAACATCATTTTACCCAAGTGGCATCTACTTCTGTGTGTCTTTACAAATTACAGGAACTAAGTTAAGTTGCCCACCTTCTGGATGCTGAAATGGAGAACTTCACCAGACCGTTACCCTTCAACCGACTGGCACAGAAGACATTCACCGTCTACTTGGCGTCACATTTTTTTTTTTTAAATAACACTTTCAGCTGTTAATTTGGTATTTTTTAATGTCAGCCTCGCGCTTCATTTTCCATTGCAGTTGAAAACCTTTCTTGTTTTTGATGAGGATTACCAGGCGAACAACAAACTAAGCAGCACGCTTCACACTGCTGGTGCTCCATCTGTGCACATGCAAAAATATCGAGCGTCTCCAAAAGTGGATTCACAGCTCCATAAACAGCAGATTACATCTCGTAATAAGGTTTGTGTGGAAGAAACCACGTCTTTCAAGTTGAGAGCATTAAAGTGTGGATTTTCCCCCCAAATAACAGGCTTTGCAGAACATAAGGCAAGCGCAGCCCCGCGCTGCATGTGAGAGGAAAGCGTCAGCGGTGCCTCCTCCCACGGGTGACAGTGGTAGGACACAGGCCAAGGCACAGCCGCAGCCTGTGAGCCAAAGCAGCACTGGATTCAGCAGCTCCCTGCTTCTGCTGAAACAGAACAGTCCTCAAAACCTAAAAGACTTTTCCAGGCAAGCATCATTTCCTCCGGCTTCAAAGAACTTTAACCAGTTCTGTGAATAGGAAGTGGGAGGCAGGGCAAGGACTGTATCAGGAGCGTTTATCCACCAGCATATGGCCAGGGACAGACTGGCAAGGTTTAAGGAAAAAAATACCCTGATATTTAGGTGCAGATGGCAGAAATGCAGAAGCTGGAAAGCAAGAATAAAACTGAACTTTTGAAAGGGAACAGTGCTCTTCAGCTCTGGATAGACGTCTCCCTCGATACTAAACTGAAAAGTTCGCACTGCAACATTAACTGATAGGCAGGGAGATGTCAACATTATCATAAATGCCCAACCTAGTCGGATTTTCTTACCCTCACAGGTGAAGTCCTGGGCATCCACATCTTGGATTGGAATATCCTTTAAGAAAAAAGGTTTCAAGCAGCGTGGATTTCCACTGACAATTCTCTTCTTCCTCAGCCATTTTCCCAGCCAAGCCAAGTGGCAGTTACAGTTAAAGGAGTTGGCCAGCAAATTGCTGAAATGGAACAAGACATAGTTGCTTGAGCATGAACACACAGAAAGGCTTAAGCGACTACGGAAAGACGATGGGTTCCAAGGCGACCTCCTTCCTGCCATCTGTTCAGTGAGATCCTGCTCTGTTCTACAGATTAGGCAGCTTCCACACAGACTTTATTTTGGGATCGGGGCTGTAATTATAACATACACACATGCATATATATACATACACATATACATACACACACATATATATATATAAACCGAGGCACTTACTGCTCAGATTCCTTAGACATAGTTTTATCAGCACCACGGCTGTGTTCATCGTGTATTTTGATTCAAGAAACGGCTCATACTTAAATCAAATCTCACACATTACATTCACATATCTGTGACCTTCAGTGTGGTTCCTCAGGGAATGCTGTGGATAAAGTCTAGTCATGCTATATAGAAGTAGTGAGGAATAGCACACTATATATATATATATATATATATATATACAAATATACATATTTTCACACACACATATATGCTTTTGAAGTATGAGGCAGCACTTGAGCAGGACACAGGCTGTTTCCCATCTGCTCCTCATCCAGCCTGCTACGCTCAGCACATCTGCAGCGACAAGCCACTGGCCTGTGGATTTTGTGAAGCCTGCAGGGAATCTTGCCCGAGCTCCCCAAATACCTCCCAGCTGCAGCCTTAGCTGCCCTGGGCAGATCCTTGGTAGCCACTCGACTCGTGGCATAGCTTAGTTGGGAGGAAAGAAAAGTCCTATCCACTCTGTCATCAGGCAGTAAAAACACAGGGGCTAGAACAATTTCTCAGCAGAGCATCTCGACCAGAGATAAAGTCAGTACAGGAAAAGTATTACTCGTTTGTATTTCTTAATAGCTTGTGGTCCTGGGGATGAAAGGAGTGTAAGGTGACAGTTCTTTTAAGGAACTGTCTTCCTAAGCTAACTAGAATAAGAGCTGAGAGCCTTCAGAATAAAAATGTTAATGGGGTCCTGTACTGAAACGTATATATATAATTTGTGACTAAGGTTTTTTTGTGACTGAACTTCAGGTGGAGGGAAGAGGCTGATGTTCCTGGTGAATCAGAGATCAACTCTCTTACATACAAAGCCAGGGAGAATCAATTGCCTCAGCGCTGGGGAAGAAAAACGAGCTGTCAAAGCCCTGTGTCTGCAAAATGAGGTATCAGAGCTAATGCTGAAGGAATTCTCATGTCACACGTGAAAACATCTGAGGGTTGTCTTCTCTCTGGGAGGGAGCAAGAGATGGTAATGAAATTCCTCTGTAGGGCAGCACATTTTGAAGATGAAAATGTTTAAGGTCTAATAAAGCAGGTTCTGCTCACACGCGCTTGGAGCAGCACGTGCAGGAGACCTCAGAAGTCTTCAGCTGTGAGACACTGCCACAAAGCCCAGCCCGTAGTCAGACACCGCGTCCGACTCTGGGCCAAGCCGCTCCTCCAGAGCGCAGCAGCGCTGAAGACAAAAGCAGCTGCTGCAGCTGAGACGGGGCAGTCAGGAAAGGAAGCCAAGCCAATTCCCAGGTTACACGGGTCCTACGCCAGCGCTGCAAACCCACAACGTGATTTACAGCTGCTCGACGCCCTGCAAGAAAACACACCGCAGTCTCTGCCACAGCCTGGGGCGTGGGGCACACAGCTGCACGGGGGTCCAGTACGAGCTGGAATGTTACGTAGAGGGATGACTGCAAGGGAGAAAATTTAGCATAAAGTTTAATAGCAGAAATAACCCCAGCGGGTCATGCTGCCTCGGACCCAGAAGCAAGGCTAATTTAGTGCCTGAAGGTCGGAAAGTGGATGGGTTACAGGGAGGTTTTCCCAGAACGTGCAGACAAGCCCTGGAAGCATCACTCCAAGCCCGGTTATATTCCTGCCGAATTGCTTTCCGGTTCCTTTAATCCACGATGGGACCACATGCAGGATGCCTTGTATATTTTCCATACTGACACACTTTGGCATAGGCAGAGGGTTTAAATGAAGTGCTTAAACCTCCAAAGCTATGTGAACCAAGGCTTCAAAGGCCATTTGTTCCACTGCTGGAAAAGAGTGAGATCACGTTCACACAACAGCTTCCAGGCCCCAAATCCACCGAAGGAAACGGCAGATGCAAACAGCAGGTGAGGGTAACCAGGCTCCTGGATAACCCACGGCTCCGAGCACGATGCTCTGCGCATCCAGGGCACCTTCTGGGGACATACCAAAAAGCTGCCAAAATATGCACGTGTTCAAACTACAAAATGCTCCCATTAAATTTCTACACACAGATCAAATAAACAGAGTAACAAATTCTTTCTTTTGAAATGCAACTAACTGCAAATAAAGGACAAATTTGCCTTCCCACACACTACACCCACCTCCGTATCACTTTGGCACCACCTCAGTTCTTTCCTTTGCCCAGCTGCCTTGAGTAGCTTGTTTTTTTAAATTCTAATACTAATTAAAATTTAAAACTAAAATTTAGATTAAATTTAAAACCAAAATTTTATTTTTTCCCTTTATGTATTATGAAGCTGGCACATACATGCTGCTTCCATGGCAGATTTTGATTTGTTTTAATAAAATGCATAAAATCAAGGATCTCTAACGCATGACATTTGGCAAGAGCTTCCCTAATTAACATGTCAAGCAACTGAAAGCTGCGAGAAGCCAATGAGTTGCAGCTTTATCTCTGAATGTGGTTATTCAAAAAGAGTTCTTAAATCACAAACGGTAATGCTGGGCAGTAAAAAAGCTATAAAAATTAGTAATTAGTAATCAGACTTCCTACACCTAAAATAATGATTCAGCCACTCACATAGAAACAGAGCAATCAAGCTTTTAGCAAAGCCATCTTATTAACATTAACTTTGCAAGTGTTTCATCATGGATATGGACACATTTTTAAAAGGAAGGGTGAACAGAAATCTTGAGGAAAGAAAAACACATATCCAATTACAAGTCCCTCTGTTAACATTTGCAAAGAAGTCACAGAATATTAAATATTTAAATGAATTCTGGTGGCCTTTTAGAAAAACATACTCAAATGCATCTGGACATTGTTGAAATTAGGCAGGAAATGTATCCTAGAATTTAAGTTAAGTTTATATTAGAAATGGGACATGTTTAATTCATAGAAAACCAGTTCTGCCTGCAAACATGCCCACCTGACTGCCCAAGGACTGAAAGACAATTGCTGAGCAACGGGTATTCAGAAGCACAAGCACACTTGAATCCAATATCTAATCTAACTAGTAACAAATAACCAAAAATAAGTTTTTTTCTTTTTTTGATTTTCTACCTTTTTTTTTTTGCAATATAGCAATATAGATGTTTTTCCCCTATTGAACATCATTATAGTCTTAGCACTGTTTTCAGAGCTGTCCATGATATTATCATCGAGGCTGATTCTCAAGGAGCAACAAAGGGAGCTGCACTTTCTAATGTTCTGTAAATATGCCAAGATAAAAATGGAAAGAAATGTTAAACTTAGTATGAATACGTGGTTCTTATTAATAGACGCAAAAATGAGTCATTGCAAAAAGCTCCCTAACTCACAAAGTGTGGGCTGAACAGGAAAGTGGTCATACAACGTCTTCATTAGTGTTGTTATTCGCTATAACCACCTACAATGGAGCTCTGCTAGGAAATTAACACTTCTGTGTTTTGCATTTTTATCTGAAATATCTTTTTGGATTTGAGTCAAGGTCAACAGAATCAAGAAGTCAATAGCATTCTTTCTCCTGACTTTATTGGATGATGGATCAAACACAGTGAAAACGTGTCAGAGAACAACCCTTCTCATCAAGGCGCAGCTAGGAACCTGCCACGAGCAAAGCGGTCTAACAGGCAGGGCCGGAGCAGCGCAGCCTCATTAGCAGCAGCTTTAACTGCTGCTGCTGGAAATTGTAATTTCCTTTATCTGCAGCTGAACGATGCACACAAAGAAGAAAATTGGCTGTCTTGTAAGAAGACATGACAAAGACATCTCAGTGCAAACGGGGTAGGGATTTGATGGACCAATTTGGAGAATCACAGCTACAGGGGGACCCATGGTGGGGAACACAGTCCCTGGGGCGGGAAGCAGGCAGGCCGTGGGCACGGCTTGCAGCACAATCGGGAGCAGCTTTTAGCCAGGACGGCCTGATCTGATCTGTGACTCGAAAACAGTGAGGATAAATATCTGGTTGTGTTTGTGTCTCTGTCCATCAGCTTCAAGAGGCTCTAGGACTAGCAAAAGGAAATGGAAGAGGAGTCTGGTTTCTTTATGCTGCACTGAGCTCCTGCCAGACCTGATCTGCTGCTGAAAAGTTATTAACAAAAAAATGAAAGCGTGAGAAACTAAACAGCTGAGACTCGGCACTTCCATCTTCCCCAAAGCCTTTAAAAACGGATGCCGCGAGCAAAACACGATGGAATCTGCTTTCAAAACCAGAAATGTGATAGCACCAGAAGTTTGTTTTGGTTGGACAATTAGGATGTGTTTTCAGAGCAATGTGAATGGAATTAAGCAGACAGCTTCCATTAACAGCTCCATCAGGCTTCCCTTTCACAGCTGGAAACAAAGGCTGGACACTCACTCCATATTTATCAGCCTGTACTTCATTAAAATGGACACACTATGAAAAGAATGAAAAATATACTTGAAAAACAAGGGAAATACTTCAGAGAGATATTGAGAAATAGAGGAGAATTATCACAAAAGCTGAGGTAGGAATCTTCAGAATTATGATCAGAATGACTGGACTGCTTTTTTTTTTTTTTTCCCCTGATATTTAAATAATTTAACTGAAATTCAATAGTTTTCTTCCAAAATTAGACTCTAACTGAAACTAAGGCAGCTTCAGTGGGAGCTACAGTGTATGATCAGCTCTTCATTCGTGGACATGCAGAGGTTGCTTTACGTGAACTATTGCGGTGAGCTGGGGTAACCAGCAGTCACCTTGCCCAAGGCTGGCAACGTCCAGGCTTTCTCAGGCATCCCCTACAAAAGCCCTTCTGAAGCCTTCAAACCTGCAGTTTCAGTAGGACGTGTTTTCCTTTCTTCTTTCTCCACAGATGAATAATTAAACGTTTTGATTTTGAAACTCAAACACTGTTTTCCTAAAAGGAGAGCATGGAATAAGGGTATCATGGCACGTTTGAGGCACAGGCAGATAACTTACATGGTAGACAAAGAGACCAGTGTGCTGAAGGCTCCCGGCGTGATGGTGCTGATGTGGTTGTCGTACAGGGAGAGCAGCCTCACCGAGCTCAGGCCTGCAAAGGTGTCGTTGTTTATACAGCTGATCGAGTTGCTCCTCAGCATCCTGCGAGGATTAAAACAGGCAGTGGGAACAGTCGGGAACGGGTCTAATTTCAGGAGAGGAGGGGATGATCAATAGATTCTAGGCAAGCAATGGACTCTGCACTGCTTGCTCAAGTACCACACTCATGGAGATGTTGAATGAATTCATGAAATCATGAATTTAAAACTCATTTGTTCCACAAAACAAAAATCAGAAGCTGATCGGAATTATGCATTTGAAATTAGTACGTAAGCAAAATTATGACTAGTGGCAAGCTTGTAATAAACATCCAATGGTTTGAACTTACTAGGTATCTGAGAGCAGCATAAGCTATATTTCAGAGACCATTTATTTGATAGGGACAGGTGTGTTCCTATCATGTACCTTTTTGTAATCTACGCTGTAATAGTAAGAAGAAAGCAGCATTCCTAGCATAAGACAAGGAATAGCTTTGGAAAGATTTCCAGAGCAAAAGCAACCTCTGAAATCTCATTAAAATTATTAACAACGAGAGAAAAGGCGGTTCCCATCCTCTCAAATGCTCTTTGCATTTGGATGGATCAGTGCTGTGTTTTGGAAGATGCATCTCAGAGTTGTTATGGCAACAATGTCCTCGACAAGCAAGCCTAAGTCATTTGAAAGGCCGTAGTATCCGGGGTCTCTTCACAGCTAAAAAGGCTTAAGGGTCATTTATTACACTTCACGTAAGTGTAAGACCCACCGTCTCTGTGTTGTGATATTCCTTCCTGGGTGGAATATTACTCAGCAATTAAAGCCTATCACCAGGGATGCACAAAGTTTCTACAGCTCTTGCTGCTGCCACCATGGATTGATGTTCTGACCTGAGGAGGGTTAATTCCTTGGTACCAAATCCATGCAGTGAACAAGGAATTCAGACTCCTCTAGAAGTCTGGATTTAAACCTCATATTGGTATCAGCCAGCTGGGCATTTAGATACTACATCAACAGACACTTAAAAAAGGCCAAAGGGAGATTAGATGCAGCTGGGAGGAAATCTACTCTGTAATCACAGCCACTTGCTGCTAACGACCTGGACATAAAAAGCTTTCTTTTACGTCAGCGTTCCCTAAATGCAGTTATCATGGCCAGTACCATTTCCAGAGTTCTGGTGTCCCAACAGTGCTGGAAGCAGGTCAGGAAAGAACAGCAGGGCACAAAGGCAGGAGGCTGGTGCAGAGCCAGGTCTGGAACACGGGCTCTGCAGGGAACCGGCTGGTAACTGAGTGAGGTAGCTAGGCAAGGTGAGCAGGGCCCTCACGGGCTCAGGTCACCTCTAGAAATTCCCAGCCAGAAGCAGTAGGAAACGTTTCCTCAGCTCCATACGTGAAGCATTAGCCAGAAGTTCTGTGAGACGGGAAGATCGGATGCCAACCCATCTTTCACAGTGATTTATTACATTTCAGGAAACATCCAGTCTTTTTAAAAATTGGACCGTGATATCATCAGTGTGGCCTCTTTGTCAAAGGCCAGAATATTTATGCTCCATGTTGATGAATGGATAGAAATGTATGTCCCTCAAGCCAAAAACCTGTGGATTTATACCACAGTACACCATGCACTGCGTGCCCTTCCTGAAGGAAAACTTATACTTATGAATCCTCATTTCATGCTGCGTATATTTAGACTGCTTTATCAGCTAGGGGGAAATGTAGGTCAGGTCAGCAGGATAGCTTGAATGTTAAGTATCTTTTTATTAAAAAACGCTGAATTTTGTTTAGGAGCACTGCCACAGGCTGCTTTATGGCATGAAAATTAATTTAGTATCTGTGGACAGTATTTTAAATTCCCTTAGTACAATGCATACATTAAACCAAAGAACAGATGGCTGTAACTACAGAAAAATAATGTTAAAGGAACAGCAAAAGACAAGTTCCCTATTTGTCATTACAGGCCGAAGTCCTCCAGGTGAAGGTTGGATTTCATTTTACACCTGAGCAAGGAATGAAGGAAATGTGCTATGATACTTTGCAACATAAGAAGCATTTGCTACTAATGAATAAATAGCAGATTTTAAATTGTCTTTGGCACCCAAGTGCCTATTTACTGAGAGCAGCCACATAATCAAGTTCTTTCTTTCTGCGGCAGGGAGACTGGGCAGGAGCAGATATTTTTACGTTCAGATCCCCAGGCACCAGCCTCTGCATCACCCGAGGCCCAGTCCCTGCTTGCTCCTCGGGATGGGGGACAGGGACGGATTAGACGCAACCCTGGGATCCAACTTTGCCTTCTTTTTCCATGCTCTCACGTTACTTTGTCCCAGTACCATTTTAAAAGGGAAAATATTTATCTTAAAGGAAAACAAATACTACTTCTCCGTTTAGGTAAAAATGATAGTTTTCAAAAGCAAAGTACAACAAAGTTGGTCTGAGTGCAACCCAAATACTAAGCTGATTTCTTAACACTGCCTTCTGCAGGCCCTCTCCAAGTACAACCACAAAGACACTGCAGCCGAGCAGGGACCTCTCTATGGCCAAGAAAGAGCGTGTGGTGGCTGGTCCAAAGGCAGGCGCCAGCTACACGTGCGCAGCTCAGGGCCCTGTGCCACCAAGGACTGCAGGTGGCAGGGCCGCCTCCACGCGGCTCAGCTCCACTGTCTCTTGGTGGCAGCAGTATCTCCAGTCTGTCCTTCCCCCTAACTGCCACTTGCAGATTATTGCAGGATCTGCAGGCCTGTCCTCCAAAGTCTGCATAAAGCAGGCCAGTGATTTCCATTTGCAAAGGGAAAGGGGAGTGTAGGGTTGCACTACTACACAAGCATGTATCTTCCTCCATGTCCTTTCTTCCGTAGGAAATATTGCTATAATAAAAGTATTAAATGATTACAATTACCTAAGTTTGGCACATGAGAGGTTCACCATCAAGTTGTTCCTGCAACTCTTGGAAATTTTTCTTTCCACAGAGGTAGCAGATTAATCTCAAACCTGCCCATTACTTCAAATATATGGAAGACTTCAGTGTCAGTGACACCAGACTGTCTCAGACCCTAAATCCAGGGATTTTTAGCAGGCACTGCTGACCTTGAGCACTCCAGCTCAAGTTAGGGAACATCAGAGAACAAGTTCTTGCACTTACAGTGTCTTCAGTCCTGTGAGGCCTCTAAACATCCGTCCGTGCACCGATTCCAGTTGATTCTCTGTCAGAATCAGCTCCTGCACTCCTGAGGCCCCATCGAACGTACCCTCCCGGATCTCCTTGATCTTGTTGTTGCTCAGGTTTCTGGAGGGAGAAACAGGTCAGAATGAGAGAGGGATTTCACTCCAAACAGACATCATCCCTGCGGAAGGAGACTGTGCATCTGCCTTTTAGCCATCATGTAGGGAGAGCAGCACTCGGCAAGCGCAGCCCTTGGAGGTTCAAGCATAAAGCACGAACTTCTCACTCGCTCTCCTCATGTCTCCAAAAACCCCCTGATCACACACATCTGGAAGAGGCAAGTTAGAAGAACTGCAGCTCTCACCAGACCTTACAGGAGCTCTGCAACCTCTCATCCCCAGCAGGAAGCAACAGACCTGCTGGCACCTGGGCGCTCACATGGCCAGGGTGAGTTAATTAATGGTCACTAACCACTGAAGTAGGGACCGGACACTGATAAACGGGCCACGTTATTTAGTGTACCAGCAGCTTGCATGGTACACTGAAGTGCCATGCAAAACTGTGCAACACCGGTGTGATACCAATGAGGATACATGCACTCACAAACTCCCAGACACGTAAATTTAACCCCAGCATTCAAAATGGAATGAGTATCACTTAATTCTCAACCGCATCTACAGCAACACGCAGCTTCATTTTCTAAATATTTACTCTGCACACCCAGTTTCAAGATGTTTGCTTATAAATCAGCACTGCAGAACTTCAGTCTAGAAAGTCAAATGAAGTTCTGAGGAAATGCAAAATGAATTTTCTTCTGAGTATTTCATATCTGTGAAAAATCCGGCAAACAGAAAACTTCTGAATGACAAAATGTATAAAAATAAATAAATTTTAATTATTTAAAGTGTTACAAGAATAAAACCTTGGATCTTAGTCCTTTAAGCATCTACAATGATGCCCTGTATAGATTATAATGAATAATCCTATTTATTTAGACTTATGACAGCAATTTTTGTTTTACTGTCTACATTAAAAAAGAGAAAGTAAAAGATGTTCTCCTGGTCCAAAGAGGACACCAAACTCCAAAGCAATTGCTCATACTGACTGACACCTTATTCCAGAAATGATCCCACTACACACTGAGCATGAGGAATAGTTTCAAAATCCAATTCCAGGTGATATAAACCAAATGACAAAGCAGCAGATCAGCACCCAGGCTACTCTGCTCAGAAGGGCAGACAATTTTGTTGGGATCCAAGTTGATAGAAGACATGGCAGCAGGACAACTCGGCCTCAGACATGATTACTGAGGGTCTTGCTCTTTGCAGAAATCATCACTTAATTTTAAAAAATAAAGACTCCTGGAGATACGTTTCATGTGGGAAGCTTGAACAGGCTGGTTTATATCTGCTGAGTGACTGCCAGACACTGGCTGTACGTGCATGACCCATCACCTCTTGCCTGGTCTGTGATCAGAAGGAACAGGAGCAGTCAGCAACCGCCAAAAATGAAGTAAAGTGCTTATAAATACGTACATGCAGGCTCTGCTGTGCAGAAGTTGTGTGTATTGTGCTAACACCCGTGTGTAGAGTTTATGTTCAGTGTCAAAGCGAGCGCAACAAAGATATTCTGATGCATGTATTTAATTTTGTGGCTCAACTTCTGTCTACTGGAAAGTTTTAAAGCTTAGCATCTCTTTTGAATCTTGGTATAAATAATTACTCGCAGTGATTCCTCTCCTGGTAAAGATCATCCCATGATGCATCTTTTCACACAAATAAATGAACAAATAAGCAAATGTTCATGATAGGAAGAGAAAAGGAATTATTATAATAGACCAAAAGTTTGATCTTTGATTCACAGGAGTTTGATCTTTAATTCAGAGCTTGCTAACTGACCTATACTTGCAGTTAAGAACACTTCTTAGTTAGTTTTTACTATCTAAAGGATATTTAGTTACATATATTAAGAAAGGGGTGCAGCCTTAATGGATCATCAGATACTCAAGATGGAAAAAGAGAACAGCTGGCAGGAAGGTTGGCCATAAACTGCAAAGCCGCATGGTCCGATCCATCTGAAGGGCAGCACAAGAGCTCCTGCAGACAGGCAACCTCAGCAAGTCCGATGGTTTCAACAACATAACATCATCTAGAAATGCACCAGTAGTTTCACAAGAGCCTGTTTATATACATTTTCCCATGAAAAGGATCCGAAAACCTGGTATTAAAGGCTGTAGTGAAAACAAAAACTGTAAGCTAGAGAAAAAGACAAGCTTTATGCTACTAAGCAGGCAAAGGAGACACTGCTCTGCAATGCCAGGAAGTCATCACCACCACAGACATTCTGCTAACCTGCATTTCTATTTGTTGTCCTGAACTGAAATGTTTCTTATCAGAGCTCAACCAAAAATTGGTAGATGACAGCAGTTACTCACTTCAAAAATCTACCCTCCCTAAGGTCCTACCTACTATCTACAGATCTACTAGAAGAGTAGATTTGAGAAATTATATACCTAGCAGTCTAAATTTACTAGCAAAAATAGTCAACTGCTGATAAAAACCTTGAAAAATAAAACCAGTGAAACTCCTGCCTGCTCTGCAACTCAGACAGCCCTGGCTCATCTTTTCCAGCATTAAAGTAATCTTTTAAATGTGACCATGGCACTTGGCAAAGAAAATAGTATTTTCCTATCAGATATAATTTGTCCAATACAGCAAACTCACATTATAAAGAGGCCCCATCCCCTAGGTAAGCTAAGCCGCTGTCGGGAATTCCACTGGAAATGAAGGAAGACAGCAGGAAAGCAAATGAGTCTTGAGTATGTCTTAAGAGAACCACGTCCTCTGGCAGGACCCAAAGGGGATCCTACAGCCAACCTGGGCACTGAAGACGCCTTTTGTTTCCTTAAGGACTCCCTGATTCCTCTGCTGATAAAGATGAATCCTATTTCCAGACTAATATTTTGGGCAAGAGGTCAAAAGAAATCATCTGGAAAGCCCTGGGTTTACTTCTCGTGGGGCTCTCACTAGGAAATGAGCAGACCTAGGAAGCTATCAAGGTGACATCGTTCACATAGCTCGCTTGCCAGGCTGACCTGTTTACTTTACAGCTGAAATTTATAATAATATTATTTCTGTTGATTTCCTAACCTCAGCACAGCTATGAAAGACCAAGCTGCATTCTATCCTGGCTTAATCAAAGCTTGCATCTGCTGCTGCTGGGTCTATTTTTTCTTTTCTCTTGCTCTTCCTCACTGCACTATGGACACAAGCACCAAAGCGCAGCCCCACACTGAAGACTCGTGCTCATATTACAGCGTGCAGTTTGGGTGTTTTAATAGCATCTTCTGTGTGGGGCTTTCCCTAGAGTCTGTCAGGCTGCGGTGGGTTGGAGATTTTGATTATATTTTTAGAAAGAAAAACACAACGCGGTGGCAACCTTCTGGAGGGAAAACATTTGCTGAGAAAGTTTCACAGCTTCTCCCAACAGTCTGGCTCCCTTGAAGGTAGAGCCCTTCCAAAAACTCCACTGAGAAATCTTTTTTTTCCTCTATCTATTACTGTATAACAAGTGACAGATGACTGTAACTTCAATTGCTCTGGCAAAATTTATGCACAGGGAAAAGAATAGCAGGTAATAGCTATTTCCAAGGACAGAAATTACTTATACTTGCTCAAGAAACTTGAGATTCTGTTTTTCAAATGACTTCTAGTCCACAAACTTTATCAGGGATTCAACTTCATTTTGCACATGAAGTGTGTTAAATCTTGGGCTGATAAAGCTACGTCAATATTGCCTATCAAGCAGCAGTAGAAATTTGTGTCTCCAATACACCTGGAGAACAGCAGCTTGATGCGGGTTTTTCCTCCTTAATGTGTAAGTGCAGCAGCAAGTGGCACTACCCCCCATCCTGCTTGTAATGAGTGGGCTGGTAATTAGCAGGAGGATGTTGCCAAATAACAACGCACAGGAAAGACGGGGGTGTTTGCTTGTTCCGGCAACCCAGACCCTCCACAAATGGACTGAGGTAAATCAGGAAGCCAAGGCCATGGAATGGCTGAAATGTTACTGCCTGACCTGAAGCAGCATCCTTGTGAGGAGACTCCTGCATTCAAATCATGATAGTTCCTTCCAACATCAGGAAGAAGCCAAGAAAGAGCTTCCTGCCTAGAAGCTGCCACTAAAAACCCAGAGCAGATCCCACGTTTTACGAAGCACAAGGCACGGCTGCATCTCTCTGTCAGAAACCAGCCATGCACCTGCACTCCGGGGTCTCATCTCCTGCCAAGAAATCGAGCAGAAAGAAGTTTGTGTTTCACAGGAAACCAGCTCTTGCGGACCCGTCGTAGCTGCTTCCTGCTGCACTTGTCCAAGCCATGGAACTCGCCAAGGTGCCCCTGGCCGGAGCCCCACGGAGGCGGCCGGGACAGCTCCACCACCTGCCTGCAGCAAACCGCAGCTCGTACTCAAGACACGACCTCAGCTATTACATCTTACTGCTTTTCAAAACCTAAATTCTTAAGGCCTGAAGAGAAAAATGCTCTCCCATTTGTATATCCTCTTATACACTATGCGCTTTCCACTAGGCACCTATATATGCAGGACAACTGCGTACTACAATGGCACCAACACTTTCCAAGTGCACTGTAACGCTGACTTACGTCTTGTTCATAAAGTTATGGGCTACCGAACACGATTAACCCCTGGGGTGTGGTGGTTAATCCCCGGGTGGGGTGGTTAACTCTTGGGTGCCCAAACATGGCCCAGTGGTGGGCCCGCGAGCCCCGAGACCTCACACAGCCCCAGGTGATCAGGTTGCTCCAGAGGGCCAACACCATGCACAGCCTCAACAGAGGACAGGAAACCTCAGCTACCTTCAGTCTAGCAGAGGCAATCAAATGTTACTGAAAACAAACAGTAGAGAAGGCATTGTATGTCATGTCATATAGAGTAATGGGGTTAACACTTCAAACATCCCTTTAGAAAACTGATCAAGGATGTCTAATTTTGATCCTCTTTCCAAAACACAACTCTTATTAAATGTACACAGAAATATTGATCTCTGCATTAGCTGCTTGATTCTCTACTCTATACGAGTAGCAGCCTAAAGAGTCCTAAAGGATACTGCTTTGTCACTGATTACCTGGATCTAACAGGGACTCAAGCAGCTCCTTTCAATTCACATTAAAAAATGAGTTCTGCTACTGTGCTACTAAACCAGAAAAGCTTCACCCCTTCCTCCTTCCATGCAGTACAGGGCAGCATGTACTCTATTAAATGCACAGCTAACAAGCAAGTGACTCAAACTTACATTTTTCTGAGGTTGGGCAATTTCTTGAAGAGTCCAATAGCTTCCAAAACAGAAATATCATTGTCATTCAAACGCCTGGCAGGAAGAAATAAAAAGACATTTAGTGCTTGACTAGATCTCTCTAGATAGCGCCCTGTGCCACACAAGAGAGTCACACAGAGAATCATGACCTTTGTTCAACACGACACTTCATCTCTCCCAGACTCCCACAGTCAAAAGAGTTGAACTCTGAAGGCAAGGGAACGTACAACACTATCTGTAATAAAATCTTAGAATTCCTTTAAGAGCGTAATGCCAAAGGACAGGGCCAGAACGCTGCCTTCTTTCAGTGTGCCAGCCAGGGGTTGTGAAACCCTACCCACACAAAGGCAGCGGACACGCACTAGCTGCAGGGCTCAACATATAAACAGAGGGGATCTGATTCCAGACCCTTTCCCATCTAAGGCTACTGCTCAAAAATACCTCAAAAATACTGTCAAGATCACTGCCTTGGCAGGGCTGGGATGCAAAATGCTGTCTCTCATTACATACAGCTCATTTTTTCTATGTAGATACTTCATTATCTTTCTGGAAATCTCTTCTTTTTTTTCTATCTAGGCTTCAGATAAAGATTTTTGTGGGAGTATAGAGTACCTTAATACTATAAAGAGAACAGTAGCACAAAAATAAAACTATGAATCCCATCAGATTGTAATCTCTTAGTCTTAAATTGCCAAATAATAAACTTGTTTTCTCATACTCTATATAAAAGCGTATTACAGTCATAATGCCTAAGAATATCAAAAAATTCCTAAGAATATCAAAAAACAGATAAATTGCATAGTTGTAGCTTGATAACCTACTGATAACCTTGATGACTCTCACAGTGAGAGCCACTTCACCCAGGCGGCAGGCACTGCTGACGTGGAATGAGCTCCTCATGATGAGTATCAGGGAAAATAGTTGATCCATTTCATAAATAGAAATGCCCAGATGCAAAGATAACACGCTAAAAGGTAGAAGGGAGATGCACCATATAAAGAGCTCCAGCTCAGGCCACATGACAGGCCAAAATTTCCAGACAATCTATGTGGGCTGCCCACGCATAGGGCTATGACTCCTTTCTTGTCCTCACATTTAATGTGATGGTTAAGGAAATACGAGAGAAGCGGTGGTGCTTCTTTGAATTAAAGTCAACCTCCCAACTCCCTGTAAGGATGAGGGTGGAAGCTGCCTTGATGGGGTTCCCGTCTGTAACCTTTACAAACTAGGGAAAATCCGAAAGAGGTCTTAGAAACGCACCATGCCCTACTGCCACATCCTGGCGCGCCAGCACTTACAGATCAGTGGTGTATTCGGGAAGGTGACTGGGCAGTCGGGTTAGTTTTTGGTTAGAGCAGTCTACGATGGTTCCCTCGCAGCGACACTTCTCGGGACAGACAAGGTCCATGAAGCACTTCCCGGTGAATTTGCTTCTGTAATCCTCTGACCCTGCAATAAAATAAAAATATATTCCAGCAAAGCAGCTCCTGATAAATGCAGCAGCCGGAGATTCTTGGAAAATCTCTTCTTGGCACTCTCTCCTGTCATCTCCAGCACACAATTTTAGTACTTGCCAAAGTTTTTTGTTCATCTCTTTTTCAAATGACTCCCAGGACTCATCTCTGCTGTTTTTACTCCTCTTTTGGGAGATTAATTCCTTGTCTAAGAAGCCTACCCGTTAAATCATCCTTTTTAAAGCCCACATAATGAGCTGCTGGGGTCTGCTTCAAGGAGCTCCACCAAAGTCACTTTTTTTCCCGTTTGGCACTTACTCCAGCGACAAGGAAGAGGGGTCTCATGAAAGCAGCAGCTACCTTGCGGCATTAAAATGACAGAGGAGTTTTTGGAAAGGCATTTCAAGACCAATTTTTTAGGACTACAGCACTTAGAGTTATTCTTGATAGCAGCCTTGTATGAGAGAACCTTGCCAGTTAGATACCTTTATTAACTACGTTAAATAAACAGCAGGGGAAAGTAGTAGCAGGTTAAATCATTTTCATTTTAATTAAGGAATGGGTAGACCATACTCAGTGAGAAGCACTCCCTAATGTACCATTTCACTGTGATTGCTGGACCTTTTTGACTAGGTTCCTGACCCATTCTAATGAAATGCATTTCCAATTAGGCTCAACGAACTAATCTGTCCTTTTCATTTTTTTTTTTCTCTTTTAATAAAGGGGGTAGGAAACTTGATCTCTGTGCTTCAAGGAACCAGCAGTAATAATAAATGTGTATGTAATCAAAGTGTTGCCAAGGCCGAGGCAGCCACGCAAAACTGCCTGCTCACTTCGTATTTCATAATGGGATCACCAAAGTTGTGTCTGGAAAGGTCGGCGATGCCCGGTGAGCACAACCACCAATGGGGAGGTTTAAACTCTTCCGGAGCCTTGAAAGTCAATTGCGATTGTAAAAGGTAGCTGTCAAAGTCAAAAATCCTTGGCTCAAAGTGCTAACTCAGACAGGCCAGGCTTCCCCAGGCACGATCTGAACAAGTTCAGGTTTAAAAGAACCTGAAAAATCAATGAAAACCTAAACCTGAGCTGCATGTTACTTTGAGAGAATTGATGACTTTCATAGGCTGCCTCTCCTTCCCTGACTGATAACGACACCGCTGCTCGTTCTATGGCCACACGCCGTTTTCCTAAGAAAAAGAGGAATCACGTAAAGCCATTAGTACTTTAATTTATGTTACCTATCAGCCCCACAGGGTGAGGCAGTGAAAGCAGGAGTTTCTGCAGGCCATCTAGCATTCTGACTGCAAAGATACACTTGGGTTTAGTTCTGTAATCCTAAACTACACTATGGGAAACAGCTTACGCTCAGCTCTGTGCACTGCTGCTTCTGTGGTGCTGAGCGCTGCGCAGGGCATCAGGCTTCTTGTAAATCAAACAACTAAAGGGAGGATCTAGGGTTGCTTTTCTGCTTGATGGCAGCAGACACAGACTGCAGGAACACTTGAAACTCGAATCAAAAGCCTTTGCACTTCAAGACATAATCATTAGTCTGAAATCCCTTAAAATGTAAGGACTGATGGGCATTTAAAAATATATACACTAAATATATATATATTTAAAAATATATACACTAAGTGTTTCCCCATATCCCATCCTTTAAACAGAATCATCTGAATCTCAGTCCTGAAACCCCAGCCTTGGCAGTCAGGCTGAAATGTAGAGATGAACGTAGCAAAGCTTGATTACAAGAACATACAGCTACTGTGTCTTACATTTACCAAAAAGTAGTTTTGGTTGAGTATAATTCCTGGAAATAGTGCAAAACATATGAGGAACAGCTATCAGGACCAGAATTTATTAAAACTACTATAATTATACTACACCCTGAAAAAAATCATTAAAAATACTCCAAGCTCAGCAAGGTACGTGGAAATCCAGAAGCTAATTCCTCTATTTCTCATTGTCATATGCTCTTGGAAACTATAAACCCATAAAGTTACACAGGCTAAAATTTTATTAAATATAACTTTTAGCCTGCTTCTAGATACAAGGTTCATCTTCCTATGGAAAAAGGATGGGGGGGGAATGATCTGTGGAGAAGAAAAAGGGGAGTATGAAATTAGAGGGTGAAGATTGGCCTTGGTTTTGTTTCTAGCCTTTTGGCAGAGCAAATACGGAGTAATTTACTTGAAGCAACCAAGCAGTCCAACTCAGGCTGAGGACCACGTTCCTGTCCCCACCATGCTGGCCACAGGCAGGTGACCAGGCTGGTCCCCAGCCACTGCATTTCCAGCAGGGAATCCTGCTCTGTGCAGCAGGAACGGAGGGAGCAAGCAACACCTTCCTACTGCTTTTCCTTCTTTCTCCACCTCCTTTTTAAGGATGGATCTCTAGAGGTAAGCGCAGAGTCAGGAGCAGCGAGCTGCAGGTATGTGCTCATCAGGCCAGCAGCCCCTCAGCTCGAGGGAGGGCAGGAATCACCTGCCAGGGACCAGGTCAAATGGGCTGTTTGATCTGCGCCCTGGGCCCGCTTGGACACGCCGGGGGAACGGCCCCTGGCTCCACAGAACCAGCCGGGAGCCGCACGGAGAGGAGAGGGGCCGGAGGTACCCCGGAATCTGAGGGCCCTTCCCTGCAGCAGGGAAACACTTGGCCCCTTCACGGCACCTGAAAGCAGAACGCAAGTTCCTAGTAACTCCCCAAAGGAAAAGGAATGGAGTTTGCTGTAAAATGAGTAGCCAAGGAAACAGTTAAGGTCTATGTTTAACGGACAGCAGCGGTGTTTATCCAAATTACCAATTACAGCAGAAACACTTTCGCTTCGCAGATTATGCAACAACGCTCTCAGGTACCAGGGTACTCTAATACTTCAGTATTACAGACCAAACGCACCCACCACACTGAAACACAGTACATTGAGATAAAGAAATATGACATTTACACACGCTGAAAAAAAAGAGGTATCTTTCTAATACTCATATAGAGATACACTGAGTAACAGAGCAAATATTTTTTCCCTTATTTTTCTTTTTAAGCATTGTTTAGCAAATCTGGTTTCAGTTTTTAACACTCGGTAATTCCCAAAGGACTCCAAAGGAGTGCTAGATCATCTGGGACACCGGAAAAAATCCCAGTCTATCTTGTCAGGATCTGCAGTGCTGACTTTTGATGCACTCTTGCTAGAAAACTTCGATCCAGCAGTCTCAGATTTGGCACCCGAAATAAGATCATGAAAGAAAAGACTTCATCATAAACGCAATTCTCAAAGGAAAAAAAAAATCCAGACACTTGCTCTGCAGCCACTAGATCAAAATTCTTGTTGATTTGGGGGCAAAAACAGGTACATTCTTGCTCATAATTTCACTCCAGTAGCATTAATTCTATCAACAGCTAGAGAGAGAAGTTAGCGATGGCAGACGTCCTCCTGAAGGCTCCACAACGCGTTGGTCACAACGCTGCCCGGAGGGGCAGTAACGTGCGGTGAGGAAACACCTGCGTGCGGCTCTCCGGGTGCTTTGGAATCGGGTGGAGGCAGGTGCCCTTCACGGGGCAGGAGGCAGCGCTGTGGGGGCCGACTCCGTTTGCTGTAGGTAACTCCTGGGTCATGATGTTGTTTCCAGAGGGCCACGTCACCCATGTTGGTTCAAGAGGTCCAAGCCAACGTCGTGTAGCGCTTCGCGAAGCTCCACTGCTGCGTCCTTGCTTGCAATCAAACGGCAGCACGTCCAAGCCCCAGGCCAGCCCCTCGCCAGCACCTCCTCCACCAGCAGCACCCGCAGGGCGCCCTGCGCGGCAGGGCTCGCTCGGCCGCTCGCAGCAGAGGCACTTGGTGACTCTCTTCTAATGCAGTTACACAAAAATGATTTTTCAGCCCTGCAGGTACGGCTGAATTAAACTGCTCAACAGGTTGTCTAACTTGTTCATTCTAATAAAAATTGAACAAATTAATTATTGGGAAGGGGTTATTCTGCATGCAAGCCCCTGGGGAAGCCTCTTCCAAACACCACTAGTTTCGGGGCTTCCCCTGGTGTCCCGCAGGTGCCCGTGGGTCCAGGTAAGCAACACACACCGCTTTTCCATTCTTCCTGCAAGAAACGGGGAATTTCTCACCTTTTGATGGCCGTGAGAGGAGCAGAAGTATCCGAGCATGCCATGCGGCAGGCAGTATGCAGCCTTCCATGGTGCTTGACAGAACCATGTTCCATTCGTATCGTTCTACCACATGGTTAGATCAAGCACAAAGGAAAACCCCACGGAGAGCCAGAGTCAGAGTTAGGCAGCGCCAGAGAGAGAGGAGCGTTGAGAGGAAGCAGCCCGGAGAAGCACAAGCCGAAGGTTCCCCCGAGAGCTGCTCTCCATTCCACCCATGCAAAGAGGTGCTGGACGCGGGCGGCCGCAGGAGCTCCCTGGAGCACGACTGGGTTAGTGGACAGGAGCAGAGCCGCAGACGGCCAAGACAGAGCTACCGCGATGGACAAGGCTACCCACGGGCTGCGCGGAGCCCTGCCGCGCAGCGCGCGCTGCCTCCGCCGCGCACGAAACGCCTGCGCGACGTGGCTCCTCACTAGTTGCTCGTGCCCTCCTGGGGTCCCCGTTCAGTACAAATGCCACCTGCTCTTCCCCCATCATTCAAAAGTCCATCTTAAAAAGCACAACTCATAGCATGAGCAATAGTGGAGTTGAGCCAATGGCCACGTTTGGGCCATAAACGCTCCCTGTGAAGTCCCACCAGTCTCTCATGCTGGTGCACTCATGCTGATGGTCTATAATTACCAATGTTTTTTCTTTTTCCTTAACCGCACTCTAAGGCACTGTAGAAAAAACATGTTGCTAAAGCCATACATAAGGTAAACGGGACCATTTTGTCATTGCTTGCATTGTATTTGTAGGGTCTCGCTCTTCACTCGCTGACGGAAGCATTCTCTGTCCCTGCAGCCCAGACTACCTCACGGAGCTGCGCTCCTCCTAGCGCATTCCTACGTCCCTGGCAAGCCAAGCAGGGCATTGAGGCCTGCCTCGAGCTCCCACCCAGACAAACTGCCACTGACTTTACTAACTGCAGACCGGGCTGGGGCAGTGCGCTTTGGAAAGTCACAGTCGTGGGCGAAGCCATCGAGGGAGGACATCGACTCTCCTACAAGCTAAGCGGAACGATTCACTGCACTTCAGTGAAGGTCAGTGCTGGCACCTTAAAAAAAGGCCACTCTCTTTAGGAACTGGTTTGCACAAAAGAACAAAGCCAGCACCGGGCAGGTTATTCATGGCCTGTACAGAGAACAAGGGAGAACATGAACAGAGAGGACAGGTAACAGAGCAAGGGGCTCCACTTCAGCGCCTTGTTACAAACCAGCATCATTTTGCAGAAAGACAAGGTGCAAATTACTCGGGAACGCCAGGCACCAAGTACACAGTGACCTTAGTTACATCATGCTCTGGGTTTGCGTGCTTACTGCACAAAAAATAAGACCATTTGCCTTATTTTCACTCTTTATGTTATCTAAGGAATAAACTAAAGTGTCATTTTAAGCGAAGCTTAAAAAATAAACCTTTTCCCCCAAAAGCTGCCAAACTAGTCAGAGTTCTCACTGATACAAAAACTGGATTATTAATTTTCTTGCTTGAGTCATGCAAAATGACACAAAATCATACTTTTCATTTTATTTCATGACTCATTCAAAGCATGCATGAACCTGGTGTCCATACCTCACTTATTTAGAAATTAAACACATAACTAGCATTCCTGTCAATAATGTAATAATGCATCAGCTCTGGCCTTGGTTCCTGAAATACTTTCCTCCATGGTGCTCGGTTAAGCAGTGCAGTATCTCCTATCTTCCAAAAGGTTTTATATAACATATAGTGATTTTAGTATTAAGTAGGATCTCTGTAATAAACTCAATAATTTCAATGACAATGAACTCTTTCAGTCTTACTAGGAACAAGTTCGGCCAAACCCCTGCAAACATCTTCCTGAGAAAGCCCTGGAGATTGCTCTGAACAAGTCTCTCTTCCTCTGCTGCACTAATTAAACACTGCCCTCAGTAGCTGCCTGAGCTAATCATCAACCACAACGCACAAGAGGTACCAGTGCATAAAGAGGAGCCTGCCAAAACCCTCATTTATACTCCCCGAATACACGAGAGGTGAGACACTCCAAAGGCACTTCCTTGCCTTTCTGCTTGTTGCAGACTACTGCAACGAATGTGAAGGAACAAAGCAGCCTCTTTTTCTTCTTTTTTTTTTTGGCAGATTAGAAAAGGTAGAGAAGCACATTACTCTTCTGTGCACAGAAAATTACACTTCAAAAAAATCATAAGCACTGGTTGTATATAAGGATCAGTCTACATAAATTTTGCAAAACATACTGAAAAAGCAGTATTAATAGTCATAAGTATTGACAGTTCTACTAAAAAAAAGAAAAAAGAGAGAAAAAACCTTTTAGATATACTCCATACCCACACAGAATTGTATGATTTGGTGCCAATGTCAATGCAGCTCTGGTATCAGAGAGATGTTTTGTCATCTGTCCTTGAATCTGAGGTTTGCTGGGAATGGGCTCCTATTTGATGTATCTGGTGAGTCCGTGACACCTCCAGGAGATGGGCTCACGTGCACGTTTATTGTCCAGCTGCAGACTCAAACGTTCCTGCGCTGCCTTTAGCTGACCAGCTCTCTCCATGCCGACGTCTCACCCGTTATTTTCCTCACCCTCCTCAAGACCTCCACGCTCACAACACAGTGCTAAACCGGCGTTTCCTGAGAGTGCTGTTCAGCGTCAACTCCAACTCAACACACGCAGCGGCAACAGGATTACATCCCTTCCCCTCCACACAGCATCACTTCAGACCCAGAAACAACTTCATCCTACTGTATTTTTGAGGTGTCTGAGCGGTGCTGGCAACGCTCTGCCCGTTACAGGGGTAACACTGGAGGTAGGACACGAGCCCGAGGCTTGCCAGGTCTGGAGCCACCTCCCGCGGGTGTCACTGAGGCTGGCTTTGCTTTGCGTTAACAAGAGGCAGGGTCCCAAAGGGAGGGAACTGCACAGGCAGCTGCTTCCTTGTCCTTCTGCTGTTACTCGAGGGGCTGCAGCCCCTCTGGGACTGAAGCAGCTCATTGAAAGTAGATCACATGTGTGCTCCAATGCAAGAGGAAGCAGTAAGACAGGCTTAATTCTTAGGGCTTCTAATAGGAACCTAATTCCTATTTCTAGCAGCTGGAAAAGGCTTCAGTGATGTGATCCTCATAGATATACCTAGGCTTTGATCACTGTCAGAAATGGTCCATGGAGGTATGGTCTTTTATCACTTTTCAAATACACACTGCAAAACGCAAGCATATTGCAGTGGGGAAGAAAGAGCCTCCTGAGCAGGAGCCAGCCCTCTGCACGAGCTCACAGGGTGCTGTGTGGCCAGCAAGGATCCTGCCAGCTCTCCGAGGGACAGGAAGCTACCGCAGAGATGGCACAATCTGCTCCTGGAGCCCTCGTCCTGCCTCCTGCAGCCAGCGCTGCTTGGAGAGCAAAACTGCAGCACAGGGGACGCGAGGCAAACGCGGCCGCGCACAAGACTCGTGTTGTTCTTTTCCCTCTGTTCCTACAAATGGGAGTCTCCAGCGACTTCAGACTGGATCCTTGGTCACAGTGGGTAGATGCAGCCAAAAAGAAAATCATTGGCAGGATTTTGGCTACTGAAAAAGACAGTATTTTCATTTTGTAAACAGAAGAGAGGATTGGTCCCATTCCCCTGGTTTCTCTTTCAAGAAATTTCTTATCTAGTCTCAGACTCAACATCTGGGGGAAGGGCTGAACAAGAAGATAGTTTATTATTATTTTGGTTCATCACATTAAATGGAAGGAAAAAACACACAAGAAATTAGTATCCACTGCAATCTGAGGCTTACACTTACTAGACATTACAACCAGCAGCTCTGCCTGTCTCATAGCTGCAGGCAAAAACTTGCCTGTTCCCCTGCTGTTCCTTCATTTCATGGTATAATGCTTCCAATTCTCCTTCTAAAAAGAATAATGTACATTATCTTCCAGTTGCACAGAATCCCTGTCCTATGATAACTCATAATCTTTGCAGATGTTGCTTCATCACCCCCAGTAAAAGTTTGAGTCACTGCATTTAGAAAGGGAACGGAAACTGAGAAAAGTGCCTTGAGGAATCTGAAAAACAAGGAATGCTCTTGCAGCTAAGGACTATCCAAAAGGATGATGGGGAGCTGTGGTTAAAAACTGAAGGGAACAATATGGAAAAAAAAAGGTGATCTAGATATATTTACTCTGCTGCATCTCTTTGCCCTGTCCCTGGGCGACGCAAAGCCCCGCTCAGTCTTGCTTTGAGTCTGCAAGACTCAGAGTCTTGCTCTGAATGACCAAGACTTGCACCTCCCAGGCTTCTCCGCACAGAGATCTGCTGTGTTACATCCTGGGATGAAATGGACCCCTCAAAATGAAAACATGGAAAATTCCTGCTGCGTGCCAAGTCTGAACCAGCCAGGACTCCAAGCGACAGCTCGAGCAGAGCAGGTGCCAAGGATGCCTGGTCTCTGCATTGATTTACAAACTGGGGCTCTCCTGCGCCGTTAGGTGCCTCCCGTTTCACGAGAGCGGACGACGCGCCGAGCTCCTCATGTCCCATGGGCACCTGGAGATCCTGCAGGCAGGGGTAATGTCTCAACTGAGCTTTTGAACAGAATTAGTTCTCATCCAGCTGAAATCTTTGCTCTGAGGCCGCACAATCCTTGCCCTCCGCCTTCTTAAGCCAGGTTTATGCCTTTTCCATGTGGTTTTCATATACTGCCAGAACTGGAGAGCAAAGAAGAAACAGCCTAAAGCCTCAAGGAAAGGCCCTCCAAGATAAGAACTCACACAAAATATTATTCTCCACATCACCAGGTACAGCGTTCGGCACTGCCGCCCCTTTAGCTATGACCTTTCATAAATGGTATCAGATGGTGTTTGTCTTATCCAAGAGCCAATAGCCTGTTCAAGAAATACATACACACACATAACACATTCATTTCTCCAGCCTACTAATAAAAGCAGAAGCAATAACAACTGCAAGCAGATTTATACTGATCTGCTTCTGCAGTGCACTTGCTTTTCTAAATTATATTTATGCATTTTCATTTCAACTTTCTTTAAATATGAGTATTACTGACTAATTATCTTGTTACTATAACAGACACCATCAAAAACCCAGATAAAAGCATGTCATAATTTCAGTTTTGCATAGAAATTCAGTGGCTCGAGACACAAATGATTGAGGACTTTAACGAGCGTGCCCAAGACCTGACTGCAAATGAAGTTATCCTTATTTCAGTCTCCTCCTCAGGAGAGGGCTGAGCTCAGCACGTTGCTTGCAGAGGGCTTGTTTTGGGCTGCTGCCATTCAGCGCCGTGCTGCATCCCCATCTAGTGTCATCAGCCTTTTACCACCACAAACACAATTAATCATGGTATTTTTTCCACAGGGGAAGAGTCTAAATCACAGCAATTTCTATAGAAAACACTGCAAGATACTCCATCAATAACAGTCATTTTTCTTCTCAATACACACTAATAGATTTTCCCACTGAAACCAGCTTGTCTTTACAGCGTACCTGAAAGGCAATTATCTGAAACACAGCCAATAGAAAGAACACATGAAGAAACAGTCTGCTCAGTTGTGCTGAATAAGGCTATAAACGCCCTTTTTATCGAAAGCTAGACCATAAATAAAGGGTTAGGGTTCAAAAAGAGGTGGTTATGCTCTTTTGCACATTATTTGCAGGTAATGTTTCCATCTAGCTCGCCACACAAAATCTTCTCACCAAACTGCAATACAAGCGACGATTCAAAACTTGCTCAAGATGAAAATGGCACCAACTTCAATAGCAGTTTTACATGAATCAATACACGGTAGTTATGGAAAACAAGAACAGGACATAGAGGAGCCCCCTTCATCCCCTCAGCAGCAGTCTGACCCGTGTCCTAGGTCAGCAATGCCCCTGCCAGTGGCATAAACACCCAGCCCAGAGTATTTGCAGCCTTTTGGGTCCCAGCCCTTGCCGCAGCTCAGCTGCCACCCAGGTCAACAAGGGCTTTGCCAGAACACAAACTGCATGAACACAAACTGCCTGAAGATCCGCTCAGCTTCCACCCCTCCAAAATATGACATTTGCCACACAGATTCATATACATCTTCACTGTTTTCCTTAGACATTTCGTGAGCTAACAATCCTTTTAAAATTAAATGCCACAAGCATCTCCCTTTTCTTTGTTTTTATTTCTTTGAGACCCAGAAGGCAGAATTCTTTTCTTTTTTTTTTTAATCCATAAGGTAATTGGTTTTCTGGGGAACTAACTCAATTTTCCAAATTTAATTTTAAAAGATGCTCCATAATATCCATTATAGCAAACACTGTCCCGCAGATTCGATTAGCAGGCTCTCTGGAGCTGCTTATTTCTGAATCGCAAGTGCAGTACAGACTGGATAAATGAATTACCTGAGCAGCGGAACTTCTTGCTCTTGATCTGGCTGATGCGTTTGTTGGCAAGGCGACGCGGGCTGCTGCATCGAGCGCCGCTGGTTTCTATCGGATTATCCTGCAGGTAATCAGCCAGCCACTTCAAATGGCAGTCGCACACAAATGGATTCTGAGCTAAATGTCTGCGAGAAGGATGGGATGTTTAATCAGAAGTGACCTGTGACACTGTGCTCCATCACAAACGCAAACCTGAAGAGTCGGGTAATTGAATAAGCGGCCGAGAGGCCGGGCCTGGCGGAAGCCGCGCGGAGCTGCCCGTGAATGGAGCGTCCTGCGAGCTACCACATGTCGCGGCTCATTAAGTCCTTGCACGGAGGAAACAGAAATTAATACAGCAAAGCCTGCTTTAAAGGACACAGACCTCCTGCCTGCAAAGGCGGGTGCTGTCTCCCGAGCGCCGGGTATGATGCTCTGCGAGGGAAGGCACTGCCTGAGGGATCGCTGTGTAGCCTGGTTTAAAAGACAGTTTATTGGCAAGTTCACCTTGCAAGGGACACACTGTGGGTAAGTGCCTTGGATCAGTGGGCAAAGCCAGAAATGATACAGAGGTTCTCCCTCAAGGGGAAAATCTGTGTTTGTCTATACTCAGCATTCCTAGCAGAATTCGCCATACAGGCATTTCTTGCTGGATCAGAATTTTTTGCTTTTCAGAATAAACAGTTAATGCCAAGTAGAGCTTGAATCTATCCAGTCTCCAGTATTTGCAGGATAAATACCCACAAATTGGAAAAGCAAAGTTTTTAACTGGCTAGAGTTAGACTTTATCAGCAAAGTCCTCTCGAGTGTTTTAGAGCAAAACAGCCCTTCCCTGCTGCTGTTATGACTCATGTTTGACAGAGCTGAGTGCTGCAGCAGGCCTCTTGCAGGGGCTGATTTTGATCTCTGCTAAGTGCACTTGCACCCAACCCTTTAGCTTCAGGGCCCAGCATTAACTGGGAACACTGAGAAAAGACACGTGTTTCAGTCTCATTTTGGACAGAGGTGTACAGGTCTATCCTCAGAGGAGCTCTCTTCTCTTACTGTCTATTTTTTCTCACCTCCATAAAACTTCTCTCCCATTTGCAGTTACGTTTAAGAACTGTCGCTCAACGGGACATATCAAAACGCAATAGGGCAAGGGAGGTCATTGAATTGGTCTATTTTAAACACCTCTGTAAACGAGCCTTGTTTATCTCCCTTGCTTGTGTGTGTCTGTGTGAATATGTATGGTTGTACGTATATCTGGGCACACACATGCACTGCTTGAAGCAGGAAAGCACAGGCTGTGACGAGGGTGGATACCCCCTGCCCCACAAGTGACAAACGTGCTCACTCGCCAGGGAAGCGATTACCCCAACGTCCTAATGCTCTGCGGGAAACAGTGCTGGCCACAGCTCTTTGGCAAGGTAAGGTTGAGCCTGGGGCACCCTGAGGAGGCAGCAGGTAGCAAGCTGCTAGAAATCATCCTACAAGCTCATTTTTATGAGATGAAAATAGTTAAAAAAAATCACACAGGTGGTGCATATGGACTATCAAAGTATGTATGTGTGTGTGTGTGTGCGTGTGTATATATATATATTTGCTATATAAACAAATGCAAGGAGGTTTATATATAAATACGCACATACAGGCATATAAAAATACACACACGAAATACTATTCAACAAGAGTTGAATATCAGGCTGCCAACTACAGCCTTGAAGGATTACTATTATCTTATTATCTTCTCGCAGTTTTAGGATAAAATCTTACTCTGTGAAATATCAAGTCATTTCTGTACTTTAGCTTCCAATTTCGTTTCTGATCCCTCTTCTCCTACGACTAATGCCTTGAATTCGAATACTCTCAGGAAATGTTTAGTGGATTTTCTTAATGGATCAAACAATACAATGCATCATTTCCCCTAAGTGGAATGTCAGCTGAAACGTAGTTCCAGAAGTCATGAACTGTGGAGCAGGACTCAGCCCTGGGGAGGAGGGATACTGACTCATCAGCTCATTAAGAAGCATTAGGCAATGTTTTAACCAGTCTGCTGTTCATCTATTGCACAGAGCCAAACTCATGTATTATCTTCCTAATGAACAACATAAATGAATTATTAGGGGAGTTTAATACACTTATGACAGCTGTATTTCTAAGGGCTGAATGTAGCAATATATGGCTACGATGAATTTATGCAATTCTTCTCTTTTCCTGGCTCCTTTTATTTCTGCAGAAAAGGAGGGGCCACGGCCTTGAGGTCCCTTCCAAACCGTCTTAATGTCAGAGGCAAATCCTTTGCAAAGACAGGCAACATCTTTGGGGAAAAAAGGAGAGCTGTCATTTGTGCTACGCCTGCATACTCACAGCGTCTGGATCGATCGGAGAGGTGCAAAGAGCCCCTTGCTGATGGTCTGCAGTTTGTTGTCATAAAGAGATAGCAGTTTGAGATTATGCAGACCTTGGAACGTGTTTACCCTCAGGCAGTTGATCTTATTGGCATTGAGAAGCCTGAAAATAGAGGAAAGGTTTATAATTCAGTCATCTTGCAATAATCAAATATAGACAGACTTAACTTGGGGGTTGAATCCAAAAAGACCTTAACCCAGACAACCAAAGCCATGCCACATTTGAAGGCATTCATTTGCTTGCTACGGTAGAAAAATGAGAATACCACAGTCAACACCAGTACTTTCGTACCCAGAGGAATATGCAGACATGTAACAGTGTTAGCTAGCTTAAAATATATATATTTTTATGTACAACTCCCCAGATTTCTTCCAAATTCCACATATATTTTTAAAGAAGACTTCAGACAATATGTTCTGCCAATGGAAGTTGAATATACACAGGGATGGCCAATACTGCCCACCTCGCTACTCCATCCACCCATCCACACACACTCTATAACGAGAATCTTCTTTCATCTTCCTCTACTAGCAGTTTTCTTAAGTCTAAATGACATTTCTGAAGTTTCTCATCTTGTGCTAAGCATGCCGAGTTAATTCTACCAGGGAAGGACAGAGAATGCGATTCTGAGAAGAGCGTAGGGTCTGGACTAAACACACTGAGAGGCAAGGTCACAAGCAGGGTACAGGCTGCCCGGAGGGTTTGTGTAGTCTTCGTCCTTGGAGGTTTTCAAGACCTGGCTGGATAAAGCCCCTGAGCAACCTGGTCAGATCTCACTGCTGGCCCTGCTTTGATTGAGAGCTCAAGAGGTCCCTTCTAATCTCACTTACCCGGCAATTCCATGAACCTGCTTCATGCCAGTTATGCCAGAATCCTGTGCAGCAGCACAAACAGCAATTTAGGCATCTTTTTTCCTTTATTCTGCCCATCTACACAATGGCCAGTTAGTAGAAATTAATCAGTTCAGTCATAAAACCTTGGATAGTACTACCACAAGTTCTCCTGTATTATCTAGCCAGAGTCCTATCAACAGTGCCAAGTACATACAGACCTAACAGCAACCTGCATCTCTCTCTGAGACCATCAGACAGGAGCACACATGAATTTTCACTGTCATCTACATATGTGCAATATACCACTTGGAAGGAAAATTGGTAGGAGACGACCTGCAGGGAGAAAAAGGCTTCGTATTGCGACAGCGGGGTCCTCTGCAAGGTGCTACACACCAATAATAAATCAGAAGTAAACGTTTTCAGCGTTAGAAAGGAAAAGGGATCCTCCACTCCTTTGCAAGCCAATACAGGATCTTAAACAGGAAACAAGAGAAGGTCCCAGCAGCATTCACCCCACTAGCCCCCAGAAAATCACTATTCATTCACTAGGATTTGTTGACACGCCATGGAAAAAGAAGTTTGAGGCCTTTATAAGAGAAAGTTCCATAGAAGGTAATGATGGACAAATGAGGTTATATATTTTTTTCATTACACAAAATCATAAACTGCACTAGTATGATGCTGCTGTAATTTATATTTTTGTGACTGGTAATTATGTGGCATCTAATCCACACTTTTGCTGACTCCACCAGAAGTTATCGGGTGATTTTCACATTATGATGTAGGAGCAGTTCCTCCAGCGCATTATACAGTGAGATTTAGCTCCAACAGCAATGTCATCTTTTAGTACTTGCTTCTATAGCCTTCCCTATGTCCAAGCCAAAGCAATATCCATTCTCCCGGTGCTCATGCATTATGCATTTCTTCTTCAAGCCTGGGTCTTATCTTCTCCATAAAGCACAGGCGAGCCAGGCATTAGGAGGAGGCAGCAGCGACCGAGTTTGAGGTCCGACTGCTGTGAGCAAGTGCTCGGCCCAAAGCCCACCCGGGGCTGCAGCGAGCGCGCGGGGTTTGAGGTCCTTCTCTGATCTCTTTTCTACAAAACACAAATAAACCCAACACAGGGAATGAGAATTTGAGAAGTTTTCCTGGCATCGGTTTTGTATGACTGCTTGTATTCCGTTTCTATCCACGGTGATATCATCAGTGACACTTCTGTAAGGAGTTAAAATACAAACCGGGGAGACTGCCCGTGTACAGGCACAGACACACGGGCACCGCTGCTGAAGCACGAAGCGCGGTGATGGGGACAACTCCTACCCC
>JAWLRI010000139.1:2568867-2614805 GCA_034781795.1 Crypturellus tataupa | reverse complement strand
CTGCCCGTGTACAGGCACAGACACACGGGCACCGCTGCTGAAGCACGAAGCGCGGTGATGGGGACAACTCCTACCCCGTACCTGTGTAACACACAGGTGTGCAATACCCAAGGAGGGCAGATTGTAACTGAACTCAGGATTATACAGACATGGCCATACTGGGTGGACCATGAGATATTTTAATTTTGTATTTCTGATCAGAAATCAGTGAGACAGAAAAAAAAAACTAAATGAGAAGCTGTGAGAAAGCAGAATAACTCCTTCTATACCAAGTTTTCTTCCTGTGCACTGAAAGGTAAAGGATGAGCTTTGGTCAGAAGCCCTAATGTTTATATGCCCTTCAAACCCCTTGAGACTCTATCAGAATATCCCCTTGGGATACTGCACCTGATGGAAATTCCAGGTCTTCCTTAAATCCTTCTCAGCTGTCACAGCCTTACTAATGGCAGATAATTTCTAATTAGGACTATAAGGCTGGCCTTGCATATAGTTAAAAGTAATGAGAATTGATCCAAACTAACACAAAGACAGAGGAAAAACGATGCCTATTGTAGCACTCAGAAATGCTGAGCTCGCTTAAACACTGAATTGTGCTCTAAAAGAGAACAAAGGTTCATTCTCATTAGGCCCATGCTAAAAGAAGCGACAACATGAACCTTTCAGGGCTATTTTACTAAGATCTATGTGGTGTTTCTTTTGCGCCAATTTACAGTGAAAGTTATTTCTACTAATTTCCCCTTTTGTTGTCAGTTCGATTGAGAGATTCACACACAGCTTCCAGACGTGGCCTGGGATTCAACAGACAGATAAAAATTCAAGCTGGAATAAAAGCGCACAGATCCAGAGGGATGACGGATCGTGAACTCAAGGCTCCGTTTCCACCCCCTGGATGTGCTGAGGCCAGGCGGGGATCCCCAGCAAGGCGCAGGCCGTGGGGACACTGGCGCAGAGCGGAGCGCAGTGCCCACCCGTGCTGCCGCTTCCTGCAAGGGGGAGTGTGTCCCCACACCGAAATCAGAGTGGGCTTCGGCAGAGCCCTCGGATCGAGCGTGCGCCAAACGGGCACCGCAGTTGCATCAGATGCTCCTAAGCGCCATCTGCATAATTAAGACAGCTGCATAATTGAATTATATGCCCAAGTAGAGTTGCAAGTGATTATCATTTAAATAATATTTTGAACTCCAAAAAGAAAACCATTGGATTTTTTTTTCAGAGCAAATGGGGATGTTGAGATGGCTTTTACCCTCAGCACTGTTTGTATTTTCAGCTCAGTGAAGTCAGGCCATCACACCCTCAGCAGAGAGCTACACAAGTCGGGGTCTGCAGGAGCAGCCTGGCAACCCTGGCGCGCTGCGAGGCTGCAGGATGCACCGGGAATCACCACAGGGACATGAACCAGCCCAAGGGACGTCACACAGGAACAACGACACTGTCCTTTCCGCCAGCTTTGCCTTATGATGACAATACCACAAGGAGAATTAGAAAGTCCAACAGGACATCCCATGTGCTGTGGGAAAATGGAAAAAGGCAGGGATAAAACACATGGGAGACTTGCAAGGAAGAGGGGGACTGAAGTTATTTGCACAGGTAAAGGCAAAATTCAAACATATATTACTTTATCGGACAGCAATAGTCTGTGACCAAAGCCTTCACGAACATTCAAGGGCCTTATAGTCCCGTTGAGCAACGCGCACAGGGCGCTCCTGTGATCCCCGCGCTGCAGCTGGGAGCTACAAGCAGGCGCCGTCATAGCGCGCGCAGCCCCGCTGCTCAACGCCAGCGGCGCCCAGCTCCCGGCTGCACGCGAGGTCACGGCTGGGCTCAGACAGCCACGCAACAACCCACGCGCGCAGGGCAACCTCGCTCAACCTGCTGCGCTCTCGGTGCCTCTTTCTGTGGAAGAAGGACCAGGAGCGCCCGCCAGGCGGGCCCAGCTCCGCGCTGGCATCAGGAGAGCGGCTCAGCACCACGCAGATGGCCGGCCTGGTGGCTGCAGTGGGAAGCGCCCGCACGGATCGCCCGAGTAACAGCGGGAGGCAGCCGCGGCCGTGGCCTGTCATTAGAGCCTGCCCGTAATCGTGTGTCTGCATCTGGCAGATGCTGCTCCCTCACTTCAGCAGCACTTACTGAGTTTAGGAATATTGTTGCAATGGCAACTTAAATGCAGAAATCTGAAGGAAAAAAAACTTGAGGCAAACAGCTTGAAAATAATGAAGCTATGAAGTGGGTCTGTCCTGGGATAGAGGGCCCTGGGCCGTGTGGTATCTGCTACAGCCAGTGCGACTTTTAGTAACCCTGGGAAAAGCTCCTGTACGGCATTTTGCTGGGAATTTAGAGAGCTCTGGGTCGGACTGGGTTGCTCAGGGCTTTGCTGAGACCGGCCTTGAAAGCTTCACGTGCGGCGGCACCAGCTCTCCGGGCAGCCTCCTCCGCTGCCTGACTCTCGCCCCTGTGCGAACGGCTCCATGCAGCTGGAGCCTCTCTGATCTTGTCTCTTGGCCACGACAAAAACACAAATTTCCACGGAACAAAATGTTGGGCATCACTTAAAGATCACTATGGGGAGAGACTACTCTACTGTAAGGGGCTGGGAAATGGAAAACTGGCTTTTTGCACTCTCGTAGTCATACGGCGTTTTGTATCACTGCTTAATGCTAATATGTATATAACAACATTATGTATATAATACAAAAATACTAGAATTGATGTACATGCTTTACAGTCATGCTGTATGCCTTCCTTTTTTCAAATATTTTGCATAGCTTTGCACTTCACTGGATTTGCTTTGAGCCTTTAACAAGCTCTAAAAGTACACAAGGAATATTTGGCAGATACTATTTTAAGCTCTTAAGTACTGGAATTTGGTTTAGAATTACAAATGAGCACAACCACTTCAGACTTGACAAATCTGCCATAGAATTATTTTCTAAGCAAGCTCCCTGAAGAGATATGGAATCCCAAATATCTCACTATGAACCAAAACAGAGAGAGCATAAAATGCAGGTAAAAAGGAGAATTATTCAAACTTTGACTGGTCGAGTTTCAGGAAGACTGATAAAAGCAATGGCTTTTGCAAGCACACACACAACTAGCCACTTCACACAATTCTATTTTAAATAAAGGTCAGTTGAAATAGAAAAGATTAGATCTTGCTCTAGGTCTAGCCAAGCTGGAAGATTAATTCTTCATCACTTTTGGAGTTACCTGTCACTATGTCACTGTCTGGTACTATTGTGATTACTGGTCTTCTTCCCACCACGATGCACATCCGGAGTTCTCCCTGATGATCAAAGGCTTTATAGACATAAGGAAAAGGAGAAATCTCAAAGTTTTTGGCTTAATTTTATGAGGGAGAGCAATACAGCATACTACTGCTTCCTAACTGTATACACCACAGGAGTACCCGTACTCCTAGCACCATCAAAACAGAGCCCAGAGCACGGATTCCTCCTCGCCCTCAGTGCTCGCCCAGCTGACCATGGTGATCTTGACCAGAAGACATAAGATCAACAAGCCCAAGCACGTCTGTGATTAGTAACTATGTAAAATAAATTTCCTCAAGGAAAAGGGTTTATTGAAAACTGATACTTGTCAGACATTTGAAAAATGAGGTTATATCCCCCTAATATTATTTTGCTATATAATCTCTTAAAACATTAGATTTTATGGTATCTTTGGGTTCCAGGAAAAAGAGCATTACGAAGCATTCAATGTTTAACTGTAATAAAAAGGCCCTCAGAATGGAGGAAAGTGCATTTACTTGGACACGGAAACGACTGGTGATGAAATGTGGTGCCCGTTCTCCGCACCTCCTGGTCCCTAGCGCTGGGAACCTCCGTGCGCTGCAGCCTGCCCTGTGCACCGGCTCCCCGGGGACCAAGTCACCCACCACCGGCTTCGTTTGTCACAGGGGGGCCAAAAAAGAGCCAAGTTCAAATGTGCCCCCTGCACAAGCTTGGTGTGTTTGAGGGGGCCTGAAGAGCCTGCCTACCCTCCAGGAGATGCAGAAGGTCCATGGGGTGGACATTGGCCCTGGTGGCAGCTTCCAGGCACACCAAGGTATAAGGCCAGCGCGGCTGGCACTCCCACTGGCTGCTGCTCCTGGTTACAGGAACACGTCCATCGTAAAACAGAGGACTTGCTATTCCTCTAATATTCAGATACTATTCTAATATTCAGATGCGAGTTAGACAAACTAGGAGAATTAAGCTACCACTTTCCCTCAACTTGGAGGGGTTCTTGCAGCAACAAAAGTCACAGCTCTCTGGAAAAAAAAAATCAAACCTAAACCTTTCTGGAAAACAGAATAGCTCCCTAAAATCCAAATCAACCAAACCACTCAGAAGACACTCGATTCAGATACATCTTGCTGAAGAGAAGGGTGTGTGTCTGCTGCACCAAGGCTACCACAGCCGCCTCGAATCCTGTCTCCCAAAACCTCACACCACATGGGGAAGGTGATGGTGTCCAAGAAACGCTCCTGACCCCCAGAACACACGTGCAGGTGAACTTGGCAATGACCTTTGCTGCTGTGCTCGTTACAACTGCAGGTTTAGGGAGGAGTAAGAAGATTTGTGAAACCAGCAAATTAACAGAAATCCAATTAGGTGGTTGTTTGCAGGGAACTACATATATTATGCGGGGAACATGAGCTATTTAAGAGAGCTAATTGTAACGAAGCGTTCAGAAACTGCATTTTAAATTCTCACCAACTGGGTTAAAATAATACAAAGAAGAGGTTATTGTCCATGGCTGGTTGCTTTCCTGCCTCATCCGGTTTCGGCGTCCCCCCGGTAGTGTTACCTGACAGCCGAGGGGTTCTCATGCCCTCAACCTTGTTCTGCTTCCTCGTCTCCCCAACCATGGGCACAGAGGCATCAGGTGCCGGTGCTGTCACGCCGGAGGTGACTATTCCTCTCCCTCGCCCTGCTGCAGTGCCGCTCATGTCGGCGGTGCCGCCTGCGGAGCACAGCACTGGCACAGCTCTGCCAGGCTGAGCAGCAGTGAGCCGGCCCCATCACCGCAGCACACTCAGACAGGAGGATGACTCCTGAGCAACCCTGGGGACGCTTAGCTGCGGCAGGAAATAACAGCATTATCTCCTCTGCAATTTCCTAGTAGTGTTTTTCTTTCCAAGTAAAATCTTAAGATTTTATACAGGACGCACAACCACTCCTTTTTTCTGACGGTGTGTACTGCTTTTCCATAATTCCACTGTATTTTCAAAAATGCTTCATCTCAAGCTTAGGAAATTATGCTGGCTACCAGGATACTTTAATCAGAGCCTTCTTATCAGTGTGTCTCCAGACTAATAAGAAGAAATCCAATCTAGAGCGCACTGAACATTAAATCAGATCTAATCACAGGGCACTTTTCCAACTATTCAACAGCAGGTCTAAAACCAATGAATGCCATTTGTTTTTTAGGTATCCATTAAAATACGACAAGCAATCCCATAATAGCTGCCTCAGAGCCATGGTCTGCAAAGTGTGCAAACATTTGCTTGCATTTGAACCCTGCTCACTCAACATCAGCCTTGCCAACAGCTACTCTGCATTCCAGATATATTCAAAATCCATTGAGGAACTGGCCTGGGAACTCCGTAACGTGGCCACCTTTGGAGCCTTCCCTGCTTACATCAATCTGCTCAGTTGGAAATCATCCGAATGGTTTAAGTTCAAGATATTCTAACTGTTCTTTGTCATATAGATTTCACCTGCTTTAACAAAAGGTGTCACTTCAGCTAATTCACACTGAAAAACTACTGCTTAACTGCGTAGCTCATTGAAAACCTACACTACACACACAGAAGGACTACGGTATATGGCAGTGGAAACTTTTATAAGCCTTATTTGAAACACATATTTATAGGACACTGCTTTAGGTATCTGATACGTTGTCATGCTTATTTTTTCTCCAGGGAAAGATCCCACCTGTAAATATCCCGGCTCAGCTAGAGCAACTGTGTGAGCGACTTCAAACTTGTCACTGTAAAATACTTGGTTTCCTTCTCAGCTTAAGCTTAAGCCCTTAGCTGAGGTTTTGCCTTCTGCTTGCAGCTTCTTCCCTGAAGCAAACACAACACGAGCTGGCCAAGCTGTACCAACACGAGCCAAGCCCCAGCTTCCCTAAGCTTCCATGCTGCTTGTTCTCATGCACGGTACGCCAAAGCCCCCTGAAGATACCCACTTCTCTTAGTGCACACGCTGGGCTAAGAACCCCCTGTCCTGGCAGCAACTTGTCGGGTATAAGACAGGAGAGAGGAAAGGAGCTGCCAGAAAAAGTGTGTGCAAAAGGCCAAGGCAAAATAACTGCCTGTCTGCAGGAGGGGATGAACAGCTTGTCACCAAGGCTTGTCACAGCCAAACCATATGTGCTCTTGCTCGTCTTGCTCTAGGGAAGGACAGTCCGCGTTTGCAATTAAGATCTTATGGCTAAACTGCCCATCTGAACAGTCTTCTGGCTGAACATGCAGAGTAACATCAACTATTTTACAATAATTTTAGTTCTTTGGCTCTGATCCTGGAGTTATAACCTAAATCTACATTTAATTTGTTTAGCACACAAGGCTAGCAAGCTACAGCAAGGACAGCAACCACACAGTGACACACACTGACTGGTGATCATGAACTTCTTGATTTTCAATTCTAGTTGTGTCAAGACAGTCAGAAAGACTTAAAATAGAATGTCTAAAAGCTACATTTCATTATATATTTTTATATAGTTTATTGATTTGGGGCTCTGTGTGTGCGTACATGCAAGTGTGATATAAACCAATACAGATTGATTTCATATATTGCCCTGTCTTTTCAAGTGCATCATCTGTGATACTAAACAGAACATTATAAATACAGATTAAACTCAACTTCACTTCTGCCCCCTCTGCTGACTGGCTGAAATGGAAGCTGATTTCCTTCTAAAAGAAGTTATTGCACTCCCAGATTTCAACCCTGTGTTAAGTCACACATAGCATAAAATATCCGAAGGCACAAATATATATTCCAACTAAACCACATTTGGCACAATCAAAACATGGAACTAGGCATGGCTGCTAACAGTAAGATCTTTAACATCGCCTGTTTGCTTCCATTGCAGGGACTTGCAACACAGTAGTCCTGAAGGACCCAGATATCCAGCCACACATGCTAAATCTGTAAAAATAATCAAAATGCATCCCCACCCTTACATCAGCCAAATGTGACCAAATTTCCTCTCCTGGACTTCACTCAATCTCCTATTTCCTCCTTAAACTTCACTCCTCTGTGTCCATTATCTGTTACAAACACTCAGCTATAAAACCATTGGCACCTTCTTTTTTTCAGCCCTTGCCTCCCTGTTGCCTGACAGAAAGAACAACAGACCAGTTTGTCCCACAGAGTTTTCCTGGAAGAATGATTATATTAAAACCAGAAGCTGAAAAATCTGTAAATCTAGCTAGTGTGCAAAATAAAGACGAGGAAAGGATCATACTCACAGCAGCTGCAGAGACACGAGATCATCAAAAAGGCCCTGGGGAATCTCTGTGATCTTGTTTCCATAGAGCACTCTGGAAGACACAGGAAGACAGAATAAATCTTAAGTAAGCGACAGGTCGAGTGTCCTCCCACCTCTCCGCATTATCATCTTTATTGATCTTGTGCACCATGGCCAGGATCTGTGGGCATTTCATTTAACTACTGATCTCATTTTCTTTTCAGAGAGCACGTGGTATCAAATTAGTCGTTATGATTCAGGCATCGTCTGGTGTTGGAAAGCATTTTTAATGTAGAAACTGGACATCATCCAAAAGCTGCATCTGAAATATTTTTCATTCTGTCGAGGATTTTTTCACCCTCTTTAGAAATGCTTTAACCATTAAAAGACGCATTGCCTGATGCAGGAACCTAGAGTCCTACCCAGTGATACCAAATTTAAAAGCTAGAGAGCACAAGCCCATTGTAGATAAAAATTTCATATAACTGAACCTTCTCAGGGCACAATAATTGGCATGAAATGAGACGCAGGTATCATTGGATAAAGTATTACAGCTTCACCAGCCGCTATTACAGCTTGAACTAGCTAATATAAACCTGCGACTGGAAATAGCGATATATTTCAAAAACTCAAGAATAATTTCCGTATAGTTTAGTTATAAAATAGGTAAAGATTTAATAACACAGATAAATGTCACATTAGAAGTTTCCATTTATTCAGGCACAAGTAGGGACAGATAACGACGACTGACTGTTAATATTTAAGGAAACGCATATATATAGTATCATCCGAGTCAGAAATAAAAGGGCAAACAGATAAAGCTGCTGTTAGAGTAAGCAGTGTTACGCAGGGATGGCAGTCACATGGGGCAGGGTGCTGCAATTCGGCACGGCTGGAGCCTTCACTCCTGCCTCTCCCCTTTGCTCTTAACCACAACCAGTCACCAAGGAGCTCGCGGGTGTCTGGGAGGAGGGAAGGCCATTTGGCTCCTCTGAAAATTCTCCTCTAAGCGTTTTAGTGAACTTGGAAATGCGAAGAACAATATTTGTGATTTCCGTGTTGGACCTAGTGTGAGGTGAATGGTTATGGACCAGCTCGCAGCAGAGCTGTGCGCTCGGGTTAATGAACTAGTTCATTCCCCAACTTGCTCCTGCGGAAGAGTGTGCTAGCAATGCATAAAAAGGCCGTGTGAGGTCTGGATGCTGGCTGAAATCCTAACGCACTCTGTCTTTCAACATTTCAAATAACCCGTCGGGTTGAACATATTGAAAAACAAACACTTAGCACAACGGACCATTTACAACCTCCTCCGGCCTCCCCAGAGCACGGCCGCCCCGGGTGGCTCTTAGCGGTCGTTGGAGGCAAAACTGCCAAAGCTCCCACATCGCCTCGTTTTGGAGACTAAATAAAATGATTCTAAATAAAACGGCCCCACTAAGGGATGACCATCTAAACGTGAAACTTCATTTTCCGTGTTTTCTGTAGCACAGCAGAAGCTGAACTGCTACCCAATAAACTAATGATCACTTAGCACGATATTTTCTCTAGAGTAATGTAACACAAATTCTATTTTAGCATCTCTTGCTGAGTCAGGAGATTGGTTTTTAATGCGTTGGTATGATTAGCGGTTTTTGTAATAAATACTTATACCAGTATATTTTCCTAAAGTTTCCATATTTCAGCTGCAGAAGATGCACATCATTGAGCCGGCTTTCCTCAGAGCCAGTACACCAAGAGACCTTCTTCAGCAGACACAGGTTTTTCTACTTTATCCACACCTACCCAGACATGATGGCTGGACTTTGAAAGGTCTGCAGGTTGCACTTAGACAACAGCTTGAAAACCAGAGACAATTCTCAAGTCACTGGCATTTCACAGAGCTTTAGGACAACATTCAAATGGGCAGCTCACAGGCTCCTTTGAGCACCCCAAGCGGCCCATGTGCGAGCCTGTATCAGGAAGCAAGAGCAAAGCGCTTGCAAATAAAATATTCATGGCATGGTAAAATACAAAGTTAATGCCTGCAGGGTCGAGCATACTTCCCTTTCAGCTCCCACTCTGCACAGCATCTCTTCAGCTCGTGCATCAGCTGCAGAAGTACATGTGTGATAACCTCTGTGAGGACAGACTGTCTGCCTTGCTCTGGTGAAGCCCCAGGATACTCGGTGCTCATCAGGACTACAGCATTTAAGAAGGATACGAGAAGTGAAGCTTTATAAGTGTTTGAGGAAAGAATCTGAAAATTTCCCCACTTCAAAGGAAATCTCAGCAAAGTCTCAACCTTCACACCTAGCACAGTTGTTAGCTACCAAACACAAATATCAAACTACGACCGTGCTTAGAGCAATTTATCATTTACCTAAGAGTTGGAAGGCCACAATACGGCGTTCCACCGAATTTGCAACCTTGGATGATTTTATGTACCTATCTCTTTAAACAAAATAAACCTCTTTAAAATTGCTTCTAACATAAAACAAAGCTTCAATTTCAAGGAAGTCACAGAAAGAAAATAAACATTTCCAAACCTAATTGGGCTGACGTGCATGTGGCACATTAACATTCAAACAAATTAGCAGCTAAACGAAAGTCAGTATGAGAGCTCAGGCACTTGCCTCTAATTCATATTCATGTTCAGCACCAGACAGAGCCAAATTAGCTGCCGCCGCTGTCTGCCCGAGTCTCCTGGCCCTCCAGAAAGCAGCGCAGAGGAGGTGGGAGACACACGTGGCATTGCCTCTCATTCCTTATTTCCGTTTCCTTTAATAGAAAGCACAGGAACTTTTACTCTCCTCCCAGCTATTATGTCTAAGGGAGGAAGACGCACTTCTCTCCAGTGCTTTGCCATCAGAGAGAAATTTTAGGAGATCTTTTTTTCTACAATATTAAGAATTGCAAACCTCCACATTCACCACACATCACAGGAGCCTCTCTGCAAAGCTGGAAACCAGTCTGCATGGAGACAGTAGTCAGAAATACGTGCAAGCAGAGCCGGCCAGCGCCAAAATGACATCCCCATCCTTCCCGCGAGGCCTCAGGGGACAGTGAGGGTTGTTTGGTGGCCACTCATGGCAGCAGAAGCACTTGTTTTTTGCAGTTAAACAATTAATTAATTACTAGTCAGAATTAAGCTTACGCAGGCACACAAGATTAATTCAACTGATGCTCTATGTAGTTAAAGGTAATGCGTCACCAGCAGAAATAGTTACTAATAAAATGTGACTGCGCAGACTCATCTAAGAGCTCGGGAAATCCCAGAGAGCGGAAGCGCTGCCGCACGGGGAGCAGCAATAAACTGCTCTTCCCGGGCAGGTATCCAAGCACGGAGCAACCCCGAGCAGCAGGGCCTGGGCATGCGGAAGGCTGCCGGGACCTCTGCAGGCTCCAGACAGGACCAACCGCTGGAACAACTTTAAGGAATGTGAGAGGAGTGCACAAGCACAGGGTGCTCCGCGTGCACCCAACATTGCCATACTGTCTCCTAAGTGTCCCAAACAAGGACTGTGGTGTCCTCTCTACTTTACAGCACTCCCACATGCAAAGGTAGTTGCAACTCAGCTGCTTGGTTAAGTTGGGTCCAGAATACCAAGACTTTTCCTTGCAAGTTACTCAGAGCTCTTTTGGGTATGAAAGTCTTGCACTGAATCCCTCACTCTCAACCATGTGTTTTCCAGCTATCCCTTCCTTTATTTTGGCTTGGCTGGAACATTCTTACTGAAGTGTCAAATTCTGACTTTATGCAATAGCTTTTTCAGTCCTCAAAATGCTTTTAACTCTCCTTCAGACTGTGAAAACAATTCTTGTTAGGAAGAATTATATTTCCCAAGCTGAATACAATGGCACAGGCTCAATAAGAATTTAAGCTTGCAAAAGAGGAGGAATGGATTGGGGTAAAAACAGCAATAAATTTTTAATATCTGAAAGAAACTTAGACATGTGATTTTTTTTTCCTACACTGTTCCATATTTCTTCCTACCAAGTTAGGCTAAATAAATCACAGTAAAACTATCCAAAGCAATTTGTTACTTTAAAATAAGTTTGGCAGTTATTGCAGTAGACAGTGCTTTATTGCTCATTTCAAATCACCAGGCCTGACAGCACATCCATCAGCAGGCAGGAGATGAGGGCTGAACGGCGGTGCCGTGTCAGCCGTGCGCCCGGCTCATCCGAGCGCCTCCATCCTTCTCAGCTTGAATCGGGGTAGGAAGGAGAGCGAAACACTCTTCTGCTGCCGCGATTTGCAATTCATTCATTCCGTTTAACTGCTAAAGGCTAAATTAACCATTTTGTTGCACTGCATAAGACATCCTCTGGTAAGACACACGTGACAAGACTACTGACCCCCAAGAAAAACTGTTATCTTTGACAGTGCTAACAACAAAACAAGCGCTAATCTCACACAATCCCCTCACTGATATTTAAGACTGATTTTCACTGGATAAAACCAGAAATTAATTTGCTTCAGGAAGTGCACAGAGCTGCTGGGAAACATGAGACTGTTCCTACTTCGGCCCCAGCACCGGCTTCATGGCAAGTTCTCCACAGCTCTGCCCTCCCACAGGCGGGTCCCAGCAGAGCTTGGATCCTCCAACACGGATCATTTTGTCCAGAAATCGCCTTGAAGCTGGGATCATGCCAGAAACAAACTACAGATCCAAGCCCCCAGTAGCTAAACCCAGCAAGGGAACTTCGGGCACTAAATCAGAATTAAATCTGCTGCTGAACACACAGAGCCAGGGCACAGGGGTGACTTACAGGCACAACCATCAAGTGGCGGGACGTGAGAAGGAAAAGGCAGGAAAAAACTGGGATGAAGAACAAACATTCTTAAAGACAATAACCCTGCTCCTTAATTGTGGGCACATATAGAAAAAAAAATTGTGATGCAGAACCAGTAGTGAAATGCTCTCCACTACATCTAGTTTTGTGGCATTTTTTTTTTATTTCAGGAAGGAAAAAGGAGCAGATATTCCTTAATCTATAGCCTTCATAGGCACAGGGAACAAATGCTACTGGGAAATGGCTTGGAAAAAACTCTTCTTTCTTTTAACTCTATGAATGGGGAATGGGGAGCCCCTGGCTCCCAGCAGGAACAAGCTCCCCTTTCTTTTGCTAAGTGCTGAGAAAACCCAAGGCAGAAATTGCTTATTCGAAGTATTAAGATTTTGTGACCTGTTTTGCTCCCCGAGGTACAAGATTTCTTGAAAAAATATATAGATTTAAAATGAAAACTTACGACCTGTTAGCACATGGATCACTTAATGCTTTTAAAAGATTTACATTTTATACATTTTGTGGGATCTGCTGCTGTAATAAACATTCCTGTTTTGAAAACTGTAATACTCCATATTTTCCTCCACCTCTATGTAGGTGCAACAGGCCGAGTACTCTGAGCAGGAGTTTTGCCTGGAAACACTAACTTAAGATGAATTCAGAAGAAAGAGTAGTAACCTGCTAAATATAGGCCTCCATTAGCTGGCTACGCTAAAAATATTGGCCCTCTTCCAGATAGGCACTTTCACATTCTCGGACCCATAGGGAGCCCTGCAATTGCATGCAAGCAGGGGAGTAAAGGGAGGAGCAGAAGATGGGAAATCCGCAGTAGAAAGAGGAATTTAAGCAGTGCTGCAATTTTAATGGGAACAAAGTTGCTTACTTGCATTTGTGCATTAATACTTCCCCCTCCGTTCTTCCTATCTCAACTAGCTGAAAAACCCAACTGTTTGGTGCACAAATTAAACCTCCACGGTGTCTCATTAAAACGCCTGCTACCAGTCACACTGACTTAACGCACAGGGAGCAGAGCTCCCTCATGGCAGGCAGCTCCACGAAGGTACCAGGCCTCAGGCACCAGAAAACTGGGCCGATTAGAAGAGAAGATGCTGGCAAGCAACGGGCTGGCCTCATTGCTTCCTCCTTCGCATTCCCTCGGCGCTCGTTGGAGCAGGAGCACTTCAAAGGAGCCACCTTCCATCGCACTAACCATCGCCTGCAGCTGCAGACTGCAAAAGCCATGAGGGTCCAAGAAAGCAGCTCTCACCTCTCAGCTGGACGGAGAAGCCTCGCAAGAGCTACCTGAGCGAACAGCAATGGGAAACCTTTCCAAAGGCAGGAAGAGCCCAGGGCGAGCAGGGAGGACAGCTGCAGCCTGCACATTGCAACAGCTTCATGCAGCTGCAAGGAGGAAACTAAGGCAGCAACTAATGCTGTACAAACCCCGGCTGTTCAGTCATGCTTTCTTAGTCCTTCCTCGGCTCTGTCTCACCTCTCTCTTCCCCCTCATAACCTTCCAGCATTTCTTCAGCACTATTTTACCCAGCTGAATTTAGTTATGCTTAAACCTGCTTGGCCTCATTGACTCCGAGTGCTGTTCTGGACGGCTGCCGGAGAACGCAGCCGTCGTGCTTGCTCCTGCTCTACACCATTTCTGCCCCGTTTGCGTCCTCGTTCCCTCTCTGCCCACTCTGATGGGTTCTGCCCCACTCCTGAGGCCAGCCGGGGGTATTAGCTCAACCAAAACAACTGGGGGTTGGGAAGCAAAGCCCAGGGGAAGCCCTTTTTCTCCACGTTGCTCCTACTCAGGTTTGCCACGACCAGAAAGCCCTGCAGCATCAGCAGCAGTTTCATAACATGCCAAACCTGTAGTGTTCAGTAAATAGCAATCACTTACTGAATCGTTTCCAGACCGTGCTGAGGGATTTGACCGTTTCCACAGTAGACTGAATAACATAGCTCAAGCTATTCAGCAAAGGCTAGCAACACTTCATCTATATTTCTGGCGTTCTACCAGCTGGATTCAGGGCATAATGACAGGCCCATCTTTCTGCATGCTGCTGCCTCAGAAGTTCACTGCAGCATGTAAGCTAAGTACTGAATGGTCTGCTAATATGAGCACTGGTCAAGTTGTTGGTATTATCTAGCATTCACAGAACAAAACGATGGCAGTTTTAAAGATATGACACAAACTGTCTTAAATCAGTATCAATAAAGTAAACATTTAAAAACTGTATTTAAACAAGTAAAATGCACATAAAAGCTCTTCCAGTTGCGCTTAACCTGTTCTCCCAATCTGGAGCTCTTTCCAACAGTTTTGTTTGTAGCTCATTTTCCATATGCAGCTTCTGACCTTGTATCGCTCTCTTTTACCCATTACAAGTTTCCTGTTTTAGCACTGCAGCGAGTAGCTGGGTTGAAATGCAACAACATTTAAACTCAGGCACTCAAGCCTGGTGCCCCAAACAGTTTCTATGTTCCGTAAGAAAAAAAGTAATAGCTGTCAAGAGACCCTACTTTCCTCTTAGCTTACTTGTACAAAGTAATATTTTAATCCACTTACCAACTTAATAAAGTAGTAATTACATCTAATAAATTTAAACTTCCTCATTAGAGTTCATGTCAAAGTAGTTTTTGAGAAGAAAACTGCAATCAGTTCCGCACAGTACAGAAGAAAAAAGTTGGTATGGATGGAGTTATCCCCAGCCCCATGCCAGTTACCCGCACTGGGCAGTGTCTGAGCTGTGGGATGGTTTCTGAATGCTGTGATGAGCTGGGGCATGGATTAGCCTGCAGGTGCACATGTACAACACATACAGAGAATGAACCAAAGCAAAGGCTTTGAAGAAGTGAACAAGTAACCAGGCTTCAGGGTGTTCATCTATAAAGCAACCTATTAGAGCTGTGTAAACAGTTCCTCCTTCTAGCCTTCGTGACCGATTTTTCATGTACAAAAGATTAGATGCTTCACACAAGCTGGCAATTACACGTAGAAACATAAGTTCTCCCAGGCAGCACATTATCATTTTTCTTTTTCGTACATGCAAGCTTTCCCCAAATACCCATTCAGTTCTGTATTCTACTCACAGGGAAATGAGAGATTTCAAGCCTTTGAATGCATCGGGAGCAATGTCAGATATTTGATTCTTGCTGATGTCTCTGTAAAGAGAATTAGGAGGAATTAGAAGAATATATATGAATGGGAATTTAATGAAAATAGGTATTATATCTTGAAGTAATTATTTGTATTACTGTAAGGTTTTGGAAGAAGATACTTTATTAGACAAAAACAGAACTACAATGTCATACTATAGAGGAATTACAAACTACATAAGGACACAAACAAGAATAATCACAAGGCATGGAGTAGGCTCCAGAGAAGTGGCTTTTGAGGCAGAAGGACTGTGTTTGTCCAAGTTACAGCAGAAACTTTTTGGTAAATGAAATGTAGTATGGTCAAGAATTTTATCTTTACAAACACCAGAAACATGTAGCATAGTTACATCACACAGAATTCCCAACCAAACTCTCCAAAACTCCTTAAAGATTAGTCTCAACTTACATGAATCAATATTATTTATTCTTAGGTTGATGTTTGAGGTATAACTTTTGTTGGATACATTTTTAATAAAATTCTCTGTTTTCAAATTTAGCCATATAGAGGGGGGTTTCTTCCATTCTCTTATAAGCCTCACAAAACGGCTGCTGTGGGACCTACTCATGTTTTCTATTAGTGTCCTCCCTACAAGGACACCATTACACAGCTGTAGTACTGAGAGTGAAAATACAAGTATTTATTTTTATATCTTTAGTGAAAGATGTTTAGAAGGTCTGTTAGTATTTGCTGCTTTTTGTCTACTAATTCCTACGCAAGCAGAAGTCTGACATGAAGATTGTGCTATCAGTGTATTGAGGATCACTTTAAAATCTATTATAGTGTCATGAAATCATGAGTTTGCTAACAGGGACAGGCATTTGAAAAGGGCCATTTAGCTTTGGACACAAATATTTCAGTACTGTTTTATGGATTTGCCACATTTTGATGTTTGCATCCTTTGTCTCCCCATATCAGGATGCTAATAAGCGTGTAACTAATGGTGCCTGAACTTGCATGGGTATCGTGCTGGGTGATGACACTCCCCTCTCCGTGCAGACGCACTACAATCAGCATTATAAGGTAATTAGGCACATTATTTCCTTTCCATTAGAGCCCGAGCTCCACTGCTTTCGGGCAAGGAGGCTCCATCTCCTTCAGACTTGACTGAGGCACAAGGATTCAATTACGCCCTTGTCCTTTTGTTCTTCCCTCCGGTCTGCTGCGCCCGGCACCCCGTTCTGTGCTCGCTGCGCGTCGAGACCAATCGGCGCACGTCTCGGCCACCTGCGTGACTGAGTGGCCGTGGGTCACATCAGACTCCGTTCCGTGGCGCGGGGCCCCGCCAGAACCATGCAGCGGAACCGCAGCTCTTCAGCTGGAGATGTAATAAATTCATCAGGATTCCACCCAGGCAGGGAAACCACGAGTCCCCTCCTGCTCCTGCCCACTGCAGCCTTGCAGCTCGCCAGGGATCTCCCTGCTTCGCAAGGCTGTTTAACTCACCTTGCAGGGGCCTGTGCTCAGTTACCGCGTGTGGACATAAATTGCTTTTGACTTTGCAGAAAGGATTCCCTGGGAGCCGCAGGAGGACACATGACTATATGGCCAAGTCAGGGACTGAAATATCTTTACTGTAAAAGGTTTTGAAACAAAACACATTTATTTTTAGCCGTAGCCAAATGCAAAACTATTAATAACATTGGATGGATGTTCTCTGTGTTGACTAGCATTATTAGAAACAGATCACTTGATTATCTCTAACATTTAAAAAGGACTATTCTCCTTTGACAAGAGTACTCAGTAAAAAACCATGTCATATATGGTCTAGCTTTTAGAGGCTGCTAACAGAAGCATCAGCACCACACAGCTATTTGGAAGATTCTGAAATCTCAGCGTGTTTTCTGCTCAGAAAAAGTAAAATTAATTTGACAGTAACAGACCCTGTTACAAGCACCAGAGCTAGAGAGGTACAACCACCTCTTTCAAAGCAGCTTGATGTACCTGGCTCTAAGGCTTGTGCTACAAGGCAGTCTTTTAAAAGCCTCATAAATAAAGAGACAAACAAATAAACAAAGAAAAACACAAATAAAATGTGAGGGAATGCCTGCAATTTTGCAACTGCTAGGCAGAACTACGGCACAAGCACAACCGGGGGTATATAAATGAATTCAACATGCCCTGCCTGGGCAGAGTTACTCCACGCTATGGTGACAACAGCTTCTATGCCTTGGCTGACCAACCCTATATTATCCCTTGAGTACCATCAAAATAGTAACAACAAAAATAATACAGTTCTTCATTGTGCCCTGAGTAGGATATCAATTAATGAAATCAATGTTCTCCATGCTCTCCTTGCAGTAGCACCACTGGTTGAAATCCACGTGAACGAGACTCAGAAAAGCCAGAGGCTGCAGCGTTACCAAACACGCCTTGCTGCTCCCTACCAGGGAAGGAATGTATAAATCTCAACAGGTAATTTCTTGACCAAGTATATTCCTGTGAAGGTAACACCTTGCACTCTGAAAAGATGATGCCAACAATCTCTTCCAGTAATGGAACAAACACCATAAATTCAACTTTATGCAAAAAGAATAACAATGGATTCAAGGCCTCACTGACCCCACCACCACGGCTTCGACAAGGATTCAGGTCAAAAATAAACCAGGAAAATGTCATATTTGTTATGGGACATTCTGCAGCATAACTATCCATCCCGAGTTCTTCTATAAAACACCGCCACGTTAATTAAGCTTTGATACATAGCTTATTAAATGTGAGCTCAGATCTCCATGATTATGCCAATAGTATTCCAGAAACCTGGTAAGCCACCTCACTGGTGGAATCCTGCAGTAAACTTCCAATATTAATCATTTCATTTAAGGGCCACAGCTAGTCAAGTTTAAGATCTTTTTTTGGCTCAGTCCCATAAAACTAGAGTTCACCAATCATAAAGACGGAAAGGACAGTAAAACACTGCCAAATTCTAAAATTAGCTGTATCTCAGAAAGAACTGAAGTAGTGATTTTAATAATGAAAGAGTCAGAAGTTAGATCACTGAAGAGGGATCCATCATTATTCACCGAAATTACTGTCTTGCTATCTAATACAGTAGTTCTTTAAAAATACATACAGCTATATTGAAAGTGAGACAGAAGAATAGAGTATCTATGAGATTGATGATTTGACCTGTTAAATATTAAGATCCATATTTACAGCTCTTCAGCTCTAGGAACTGCATGACTTTGGGCTAGCAAACACTCTGATTTTACTGCTAAATCCAATGGTACAGTTTAGCCCATTCCAGTTTCCAAAAGGATTAGCTATCTGATGATCCAGGATCTTCTGTGAAATGAGCTGACACTTTCTTAATTCCAGTATCGTTCGCATCAGAAAACAACAGTAAAGGCAACTTTATTAGTGGTCTTTGCAATGATCTACGAAGATGGAATTACTTTCTCATTTCCACAACTGACTCATCCAAAGGTGCCTTCTGACAGAATGGCGAAGCGGAAGAAACTCATTTTACCATTATCTGTAAGACAGGCCTACTGTCACACCATATATCACCTAAAAATAGAAAATAGAAAGGAGGAAGACCAGAGGATCTTCCCTTGGTGTGGTTCTTCTTAACCCTGGCTAGCTTGGGTTATCTGCATGGGAACACAAATGATGTTTTATTTTAATCCAGAGAAGCAGCACAAGAACTAGTAAGAAATGAATTGTTTAGGTATCTGTTAGTTATTAAAACATGGAGGAAGCTAGTTGCAGTAGCTTGCTTTGTTTTCTTGTAAACAGTCTGACAACTTCAATACCAGGACATCAAATGCACTATGAAAATCCAAGCTACTCTGCAGGACATGTACTCCTGCTGTAACTGGTGTCAACAAAATTGAAGGGGTGCAAACAGAAACCAGAATGAGAAACAAAAAAGAACTTAAAATCTTTTCTGGGAGTTGGATTCAAAGTTAGAGGGAGTAACAGCAACTAATTAGCTCATATTGTCTGCAGCAGAAAGTGAATCGGAGCATTACGGATTTCATGCACTGCTGAACATCCTGGACCAAACCCCGCTGTGGCTTACGCTCTGAAGTGATTATTTGTGTAATCCCTGCTGATTTCAACAGAGAAATTGCCAATATGTTTGTAAGAGAGAGACGCTGAACTTGAAGTTAAAAGATTCAAGATTACTCTTGCATGTTAGTCTTGTTATTAAAACTTACATTCTCTTAAGTTTCTTGTACTGGGTAAAAGCTCCAGGAGGAATGACTTTGATGAGGTTTTGTTCCAAGCGTCTAAAAACAAACAAAGCAATACATGTGTTAACTACACAACAGGAGGACAGGAATAACATCAAACATTATAACAATTTTTTAACAAATATAAAGCCAGTTTTTATGTGAAACAGATTTTTGTTTTGAAAGCTACTAAAAGAGAAAATAGTGAGAACATATTTTTTTAGAAATTAAATGCTCATTTACTACATCAATCTGTAAGGAAAAACAGTCACAAACTATGGAATTTGCATCTTTAAAGCTCATTACATGAATAAAAAAAATAACTATATTGTATTACTGCTTAGTCAATTTTAAAGTAGAAAATAGAGATGCTTTCCCTGAGTGGTGGCTGTAAACAGAAAGTAGTGCTGAAGGCTATGCTATGTTGTGGCATCTTAATAAAGGGATTAATAACAATTCCTGAGATCTTAATAAGCAGATTAATAATACTCCCAGAATGACTTAGGCGCAATAACCTGTGGGAACAGGCTGCAGTTGCCTCCCTAGATGCACAAACTGCATTAACAATGTTTTTGTGAAACAGAGTGGAATCCACTGCAATTGAGTTCAGATTTTTCATGTCCTTTGGGTGCAAACCAAGTACATCAAAATGCAGGGCCAAGGACTGTATCTTCTGATTTTAACCAACAAAGAGTGAAGGTTTTTTAAAGTACGGTTCAGGCCTAAATCAAAATGTTTCCATTTGCATTGCTGAGATCAGTTTTGAAAGAACTGCTCTTCATAAACAAACATCAGTGCACGAATGAGCAACATAACATATAAATAGCTTTAAGATACAAAATACAGTAACCACTAAAATACATTTACATTCCCTTCACGTAAGTATTTTCGGCACATTCCTAAATACCTGCTGAAAGGATTATCTTCTCCTCAAACAAACCCCAAATATTCATTTCCACTGGAGGTATCAAAACGGACCCCTGTACAACAAATTCAAATGACCACAGCAGCCAGCACCCCACAGCATGTTTAAAATTGAAAGGCGAATTTCATTTTATGAGACTCTTGTTTAGTAATTCATTGCTTCTTTTCCAAAACTGTCATAAAAAGAAGCAGTTCAAATCGCAAAATTTCTGTTTAGAAATGGATAGAGCTGAAAGATAAAAACCTCAGAAGAGGGAGTGATGGCATGAATCCCTCAAGTCATTTAGAGCTGCTGCAACAGGGCAGAGGGGTGAGCACAAAATTAAATCAGAAATGGAGTTAGAATAAGAGGTCATGAGGGGTCAATCTTGTTTTTTAAAAGATTTAGGAAGAATGGAAGATGCATGAGATCCATCCGGCCTCTGAGCACTGCCTGCCCCTGGCAGGCAAAGGACAAATCCCCTTCAAAGTAAGGTATCTTGCCAGTTCGGTTACCCTCTAAGACACCATTTAAACCATGAGTAAACCATGAGTATTTGCACAGTCAGTGTGCACTGTTGTTTTTGTTAGTCTATTTTAAAGGTTGTGATCTGAGTTAATTCTCTTCCTTGTTAAGCAATTTGAATCAGCAGCTGGAATTCCTCTTCTAGTTGGTCTAAATATAATTGATTAGTATTTTTTTGCAGTCTGATCTCATAAGCAACATGTTAAAGCTGATAGAGGACTGGAGGCCTTTAGGAAACACCGGGTTTTTGCCAGAGGAGTTCATGTTTTCAAGGTGATGAAGGCTTTGCTATAAACCAGGGCTATTCATAATATAATGGGAAATGCTGCTGGTTTCAAATAAAGAGAAGAATAAACTTTTTTTTTCCTAGCTTTCTGCAGAAGGTGAAGGTTAATCTAAATTTCACAGCCACAGCTTCAGAGAGAATTATATTTATCTACTTCATCTAGAATATGACCTCTCGAATACAGCATTTTTCATGTCCTACCCTGCGAGCAGGAAGTGCCATCCGACCGTACACCCCAGCACAAGCAAACACCGTCGAGTTCATTTCTGTGCGTCACAGGAATAGGCAGAAACTTAACCTCACAGCACACTGAGAACAACAGACGGTCCCCAAAGAGCAAATTCCCACTGAACTTACTGTCCCACATCTTACATTTCTTACAACGCAATAAAATTCCCCTCGATGTTTCCCCGGTATTGCACACAATCTGTTTACGAGATTCAGCAGGTCGAGTTCAGAAGGCGGCTGCAGTAAATGGCGCGTGTCTGAGGCCGCTGGGCCCTCGCCGCCTTCGAGCACTGCCTGCTCTGCCGGGGATCGCGTTCACGGCCTCGTTCAGAGGCTTCGAAAACAACATCCAGGGACAGCAACTATTTTATTTCTCCTCTCCAATGTATTATCAGAGATCGCAGAGTCAGAGGACCCAGTGGATACATTTTTCTGGCGGTAATGTGACAGTGTGCAGGGTAAAACCCTTCTCCTTGCCCCTCTTCCTCAAATGACTTTGCGGCAACGAGAGCAAAGCACAAGCACCGCAGAGAAAAAAGCACGGGGAAACGGCCCAGCTAACCATGACAAATGACGGCGCCGCACGGAACGAGCGCCGCGATCCCCGCGCTCATCCGTCTCCGCGGTCGCCGCCTGGCACATCCCGCCGCCGCCTCCTCGGCCGTCGCCTCGGCTGCTCCCGGGGCGGCCAGCGCGACCCTCCGCAGCCCCTGCGCCTCCCCGAGGGCCGCCGCGCGCCGGGGCGGCAGAGCCATCCGTCTTGCAGAGCGATGCCCGCGCGCTCCCGGGCACACAGCCCTTCTCATTCGGGCCTTAACTATCGCTCTGTCGTCGCGGGATGTAAAGGATTTGTTACTCGCGGCGCTAATGGAGCGGTTTGCCCGCGATCTGCCCGTTTCTCGGCAGCCCGTGTGTAATGCTCTGTCACGCCTGCCGACCCGTAACACGGACAAATCGCTGGCGGGGAGAAGCGGCGAGCGGAGCCTCAGCGTGATGGCGCCTCCACGCAGCCCTGCCGCCTCACGGGGAGCTCATGGCCCCGTCCTGCCCGTGGCCGTGTCCTGCCCGGGATGGCCTCCCTGCGCCTCCTCCCACCTGCAGCGCCGACCAGGGACAGCCAAGCGTCTGGGCACGCGAGGACAGCAAGCACCTTACCTGCCTCCCTGCCGCTGCTGCGGTTCAGCCCACGGCCAGGGAGAGCTTTCAGTCCCCACCCCAGCCGCAGGCTCCGCTGCTGCCATAAAAACCTTGAATACATGTGGTTCTCCACAGCTTCACGTGCTGCCCTTCATCATCATCTTTGAAGGACTTCCAAATAAAATTACTAATGTATTATCAATCACTCTCCTGAGGAGGCCTCTCCACCTCCAGCGTGGCTGAGAGGCACTGAACCGTCTGCCACAACCAGCACAGGGCGAACACGAGCACGTCCCTCCATCTCCCCAAATTCATGTTCATGGGGTTCATGTCCAGCTCCAAAACCCACGGGCTGCTTCTACCCCAGCAAAGGGCACATCCCCCCAGGGTAAGGGGACACACTACGTCTTCGCCTTTCCTCCTGGCACCAACATGGGCCCCTTTGCACAGGCTCAGCCCTTCCTCTGTCCCATCACCAGCCATTGACCCGTCTTCCAGCCACTCTCATTCCATTATTTATCCCTGTGGTGTGGGGACAGCAGACATCCTGAGGGCAAACAGTGCCACAGCCAACTCGGCAGTCTAGGGACTTCTGCAAACTACCCCACTTTGGTGCAGCTGCAGCCCAGAACTGCGTTTCTAGACCTCGAGCGTGAAACGGCCAACTGATGGAAGGAGAAAAGCCATCGTCCCCCAGATCATCGCATGCCTGTCAGTAGTCCCAGCCGCGGGGTAACCCCTATGTTTAGCGCTCCTGTACATGCACTGACAAGGAAAAGGCAAAGGACAAGAAGTAAGTAGGAAAATTAAAGAGCTTTCTGGCAGTTTCAGTGCTGTCACCTATAATATTTTGTGAACAAAACACATCGTGCCATCAAATAGAAACATTCCTCAAATCTGTCACCTTCACATAACGTTTCTTTTAAAAAATAAACAGGTAAAACACATGGAAACCAAAAGCCCATTAGTTTTTTTTTCATGCAGTACTAAATCTGATTAGTATATTTTACTTCCTCATCATAATTTTATACTCCATATTTTATTTATTTCTATGATTTCCTCTACACTATCATAATCCGCTTTTGAGATATAGATGCTCATTATAAGGTATAATCTCCTAATTTTGCTTAGCAAACAGAAGGTTTTGAGGGTCATTGGTACTAGATAAAAAAGATCCATGGCTTTTTGTTGATCTGAATCGCCTGCTCTGCGATGCGTGGTACGCGGTTAACCAACGGGATCCCTCGGCACAGCTCTGGTGCTGCCCTTGCTGGCCACACAATTCATTCTTATTAACAGGGCTGAATTTATGTTTCTGCTGAGCTGAAATGTCATCTCTGGGAAAACAAAACAAAATAAAACAAAAAACCTTAAACTCTTGTAGGGCTGCTAACTCCTACACCGCTTTTCTGAGTAACATTCATCTGTGCACAATATTTTAGAACCATCACAATTATAGAGAGGAAAGCACTAACTAAGAAAATCATAGAGCCCACAATGAAAATAATTATTAGTGTAAAAAAGCTAGATTTATCAAAAGCAAAACACTGTCTTATGACTAGTAATGACATCAGTTGCATTTAGTTTTACAAATAAAAGTAAATCTACAAAAATAAAACCTACTTAATCTAACAGCAATAACTCTCTGCAGTAATTACTTGTTTGTAAAACTGTGGAATAGTATTTCTATTTTTATTAACCTATCTCAGTACAGAAGACATCTATATTCTTGACATTTCCAATGGATTTATATTTTCTCTATTGAGTCTGAATCTAAAAGATTTACTATTTTTGTGCTTTGCTCTCATTGAATAGAAGGTCTTACACATCATTTCAACCCAACAATAAACAACTGCTTTTGGAGTTTTTAGGTGCCAAGGAGTCAGTGCTAAAACTTGCCTTGTGAGATCCAGAAAATAGGAGTCAAATTTGACATGTGAAACTGTCCAGAGCCAATTTACAGCAGAGAATGAAAATCATATTATATGATTCAACTACGGGAGCCAAACTGATTCCCTAGCCAGAGAACTTGCCACCAGAGGCAATTATAGTACATTTATTAGTGTTCAAAAATACTGTGTTGGCTTAAGCTACAGTATTTACTGGAAGTCTGGGAAAATTACTACCATTTTCTTTTAGGAGGAAGAACAATATAAAAAGCAGAATTGTCTTTCCTCTATCCCCTCTAAACATAGAGTTTAGAGGCTCTATGTGCATACATTCCTTGAAGAAAAAGAAAAAAGAACACACCTGCCTTCCTAAGCTGACCTCTCCAAAGCCAAAAATTAATGCACATGAAATAGTTACAGCGCAGTTAAACTGTAATTTATACAATAAAATTTTTATTAGAACAAATATATAGAGCAATCCTTTTTTTTACAATTGCTTTTCTGGCTTTATTTTAATATAGAGCAAATTGATTTTGCATACACTATTTACTTTCAGAGGAAGGCTTTAAGAATATTTTATATTTGTGTAACAATCACAAAAGTTTCATCAAGATTCCCAACTTAAATCACAGCTCTCCTATAATACACATTTGTACCCATCCTGAAGACCAGAGAGGGCATCTTCTTTCCAGAAGAATCAGTGAAGCAACAAAGCAAAAAGCTCCTCTATCTCTCTGTGGCTCCATCTGCCATCCATCAAACCTGCCCAAGTCTACTCATGACAGCAATTCCCTTAAAATTAAATTTGTCAAAAAATCATTAAAGGTCTAACGAGTAGAAAATTACATGTCAAAGTGGTTCTCTAAGAGAAAAGCAAGTTTGTTTTCATTTTAAGAGAACCATGAGAAAACCAGAAGGTTTTTCCTTTATAGCCGCTGAACGCTAGCATTTTTTCCTAAAAGTAGAAATTATGCACTGAAATCAAGCGTTTTCCAGAGCTACAAAAATATTAGTCATCAGTTAAGCTATCAATAGTGAAGATGGTAGTTAGAGCAAGACAGAGAAGAACCTTCAAAGACACCAACGTAGGTTTTGAAAGAAGGGCTGCCATCCTGTCACTCTGTTCTCTGCTCGGGGGCCAGCCTGGGCAGTGGTTATTACCTGACCAGACACAGGGGCCAAAGCAGGACTTTTCTTTGAGGGGCTGCCAGCCTCTTGCTCTGTCAGGAACACCTGCAGCAGCTTAAACTGAAGGTCCTCACTTCTGATTTAGAAGTTTCCTATCCAGCATCACTCTTGCTTTATGCAGTTACATCTCCCTTAAACTCACAAGGACAGAGGGTAGCGTAAAGGTTAGGTGACTGTGATCAAGCTTGACATGGAAAAGCACAAGTGTGAGCACCAAGAACACTCTGAACATCTAAGGATACATTTCAGATCGAGCAGTTTGACTCCCAAGTCTGCAGTTTGGATGATTTGGCTTCCCCAAATAACTCGTGTTGCAGATAACAGCACATCCACAGCCCGGCTCCCCTGGCTGCTGATGCTGTGTGTCGGGTGGGCACACGGGGCTGGGGAGAGCGTAGTATTTTAACACCAACACCAAGGAAAGTGCAGGGTATTAATACTAACATACAAATACTATAAACAGTCCATAGGGAGAAATATATTGAATTTGCAATGCCAGATAGAAAAGGATGATGGAAAACATGCTATTTCAAGTAATATCCCTAGGAGTTTTTGTGGTAAACCCATCTAACAGCAACCCAGGGTGGTCTTTGCCCGCACCCTGTGTGTCCTCCTCTCTGGAGAAGGGCAGGGTGAGACGGCATGGCTACAGAGCTCAGGAAGAGGCGCTCGGGCAATCCCACTCCCATGGGAAGGCTGTAACGGGATGCCAGCCACGGGGATGGATCCCAAGGGAAAAGCACCAGTGCAGCGAGAGGTTGCAGGTTGCAGCTTGCACAGAGCAGTCACTCGGTCCCGTGGCTACCATGTCCCGGGCACGAGACCATTAGTCTGTCCATCACAGCAAGCCCAAGGATGCTCATTACTGTGGGGGAACCAGTTTGGGGATGACTTGTATATTGAATAAGCCCAGAGCAGCCTCAAACAAACTGAATTTTTGAGGGCAGGTATGACAGAGCTTGGACAAAAGCAAATTGCTGTCTGGGTCCAAGGAATTGATGCAAGCATTCTTCCAGGAAAATACTGCAGCGGCATTTTCCGTCTTTCCAGACACATTTTTTTTTTTTACTGTGAGAATATTCTTTCCTCAAACTAGATGCGAGAATGTGAAATAGTCTGTCCTTGGCTTCAGGTTAATTGATTGCTTTTTTTTGACTCTTACGACATAAAGTCCATTGCTTTACCAACAAGAAAAGCCATGTGAGCAAAGTCACTGGCTATAACTCGTTCTGAAAGGACTACTTACATCTCTTAATATATACTCCATAGAAAATCAAATCTTTCCAGGATTAATTCCAATAGAAAGTGAGCAAAAGATGTTTTTATTAGGGTTAGCTCATATAACTCTCTGAACATACTGCTCACATATATCCTGTCTGCAGAACTATTCCCACCTGGAATTCCTGGGAATTGCAAAGGATATGTGCAGGATTAGAGTGATTTAGGAGTTTTTTCTATGGGCAAAGAGTAAAATTTAAGTACTGCAAGAAGTTAGATGCATCTAAATGCTAATCTATGTGCCAAGAGCTTTATTTGGCATTCCAAGAAGCTAGGTGGTTTCTTACCTCTGGATTAAGAGAGTTCTCCAGACGTTACGTTGACCGGCATCCTCACTATCTAATTTAAAGGCTTTCCAAGCCTTCCTTCACTTTCTGCTCTCCTAAGGATTTCTTCTGATGTGATTTTAGAGCAAGTCACAGAGACTGGGTTTGTGAGCTACAGCAACCAAAAAAGAGGCAGCCCTTGACACTGTCGTGGCCACAAAGAAGACAAATATTTTAACTTGCTTTCTCATGAGCCACTGGCCATGCCAACCCTGGCAGTTCTGCAGATCTCCAGCGCCCTGGCACGGAGCCACAAACATCTCCCGATCTCTGTGAGCATTTTCAGCACGACCAAACAAAATTTTACAGCTCCTCTCCTAGCTTAGTCCTAACTCATGAGCGAGTCTGAACCAACCTCATCCTCTGTCTCTTATTATCAAAACATTCCGGTCACTTCTGACAATGATATTTGTACCCTGACAGAACTGACAGCAGGACTAAATGTTTAATGGTCTTAGTATGCCAAATACAATTTATACTTTCAGAATAATTTACATCAACTCTCAGGAGCACTATATATATATATATATAGTATAGCCTACATATAGTATAGGCACCTTTTGCATGTAAAAGAAATATGCTGGAAATCAGTGCAACCAATACACCCTGAACCTGTTCCCAAATGTAGACAAGTAAGTGAGCATTCAGAACAGCTTGTGTGCAAGTTGGTATTTCCTGAAAATATTCTCACATGCTCTAGATACCTTCCCAACAACAGTAATTTCAAGATGTTTATGCTTTACATTTACTCAGCTTTTTTTCATTTTTTATCTACTAAAAATAGATTTAAAAAATCTATTAATAACCTACTACTGGCTGGTATGATGAGGTAGCAATCAAAACAATTTTGAGATGAATCTTAACTTGTAAATGACTTACAGGAGCAGGGGTATAGAGCAGTTCTCCAGCAAAGAGAAGTACAATGCAGCATCTTCAGAGGCCAAACCCCTCACACACTCCTGGCACTCAAATATTAAACCAGGGTGGTCCAGGCTACTCGAGCAATTCATCTACATTTTGTCCCAGTGAATTCTGTGATGTAGCAATATTTCTACAGCAGTGAGAAGGTGCATGACTGCAGCAGCTACTCGAATAGTTGAATGAATAATATTAAGGCTGTAGAAGCCGGTAGGAAGTGGGTGACCTCTGCATAGCAAACACCTGAATAGGAACGGAATTGCTCTGCACTCCCCATGGACTAAGCAAAAGCAATTTGGTTTCCTGTAACACTGTTTCATAACCAGGGTAGTATTAGTTCATAAAAAATAGACGAGTACAATTGCTAAAGCTACAAAAGACAAGCAAGTCTATAAAATCAGCATCTGAGCTCACCACAAACGCACACACGAAGTCAGTAAAAGATTTAAGAATTGAAAAGGCAGAAAGAATTGGGAGGCAGAAAACAGAAATAAAATCAGCACGGAGAGTCCATTCTGATGACAGACTTCACTTCATTGCACAAGCATCCTGCCTAGCCAACGCGAAACGCTCCCAGCTCTTGGAGAATTCATCTGTTAAAAATGAAACAATCCTGTTTTATAAAACACACAGAAAAAGATGCTGTGTATTTTCTTTTCCTAGACTTAAGACCCTAATTCCAGATTTGTTTGATGAAAATACCATCTGAACTAAACATGCCAAAAAACTTAAACCTCTTTGGAGGTAGGGCAATGTCACACTACAATTTAATTTACATTCAAGGACTAAAAATGGAGTGATACAGCAAAGAAGGCCGCATTACATTGGCACTTACATTTCCCAAATGTCCTCTGGAAGGTTAGCTGGGATTTCGGTCAAGCTCCGTCCTCGACAGTCCACCACGTTGTTGCTGCAGGTGCAGGCAGATGGGCAAGTGATGGAACTGGCACTGCACGACGGAGCTTCAGCCTGGGAACCTGAGGCGTAGCAAAAACATTACATGTCAGCTCTGAAAAATGACCACCTGGGATTTTACCAATAAAACACAGAAGCTCCTGAATTTTCCAGATCCTTTTACTGTACTAAGTAATAATGCATTTGGATTCGGTGAATATAATATGCTATAAATCAATTGCAGAGAAAAGATATGGAAGATAACGGTGTTCTTATTCCTCCACCATCTCCACTCTATCATCATTTCCTTCCCTCACAGACACTTCTTTAGTCCATCTCCCTGTAATCAACCATATCAGTTTATTTAAATCTAGATTCAGAAAATAAGCCCAAAGATCAAGCAATATTTCCAAAAGTTGCCTTCCCAATGAGTTTTCATTACACAAGCACCTGCTGAGTATTTTTAAGTACTGAGAGAAGGCATCAGCAAAGCCTTATGTTTTTGATACGAGGTATCTTGTTATGGTACTGAGGCTGGAAATAAAAAGTTTTTTTATAAGATTAGACGATTGAGTGAAAGAAATCGCAAAAAGAATTTATAAAAAACCAGGAGCTTCATGTCATTTATCAACCCAAGAATCCCACTGAAAGGAAGGAGTTATTTCCAAGGTGAGGGTCTAACAGAGGGACTCTGCTCTATATACAGCTCCCTAGATCCAAGCTCAGTTCACTGCCATTGAGTTTCCAAGAGCCAGCGAAGCAGAGATCAGCAAGCACCAGTAAAAACCACAGCGAGAGAGCAATGCCCGGGCTGGGTAGCAGCTCCCTGGAGCGGCCCTGCTCTCCAGGAGGAACCCCAGCCGCCTGCAGCAAACCCCCACAAACAGGCTTCAGGGTACAAGGGGATGTGTTTCCTGCTGCCTCCAGTAATACACAACCTTTCCATGAGGAGACGGCACCAAACAGACCTGTCAGGAATTGCCAGGCACATTTTAAGGGCCTATAGCTGCTGGCAGTGCATCTAAACCAACGTCTGTAGAAGATCTGGCGGAGCTCAGCTCATCATCCGTGTTTCGTGAGAGTCTTCTGGAGTACCAAAACTAATGGCACTGTGTGACAGGAGGTTATGTGGTGCCCTCTGAAGAGCTGCAGAAAGGGCAGATGCACCAACCTTGCTTGCACAGACAGCACACAGCAGCAGCTGATGAAGCACTAATTAACACCCCGCTCTGACCACGCAGTCTAAGGTGTCCTAGCACATTTTCAAGTGGAGAGACTGAAAGCTGCGCGAGAGCCGTCCTCATGCTGGCCACGCAGCTCCTCCTGATCCAAAACTGAGCAGAGAGTTGGCTGAAGCCAGCTGGAGTCCCTTCATTAACCCTGAACCTGGAGCACAAGCTATGCTAGAAGCACTTCTACCAGGAAACAGGAACTTCGGAGTGAACAGAGCACTGACTTAGGGCTAGCTCATGACTAAGAAACATTGCTTCTTAGATAACCATGGAGCTTCACACAGATAACACAAGCAACCATTACATTTTTAGTTTTAATACAGACACAACTGAAATGGGATTAAAAAAATATCAAAGTTATGTAATGATATGGAATCTGAATCTAAGCTTAGAGCGAAGGAGCAGAAGTAAAGCAAAAAATCAAAGCAAAGAGACTGTCTCTTTGTGGCTGTGTTTTTTCACCTAAAATAACCTGGAAACAGAAGTATTTCTATAAACCCAATTTCTTATTATAAGCCTGAATACTGTGAGTGGCCCAAAACATCAGGTACTCCTGTTGCTGTAGAATGATATCCTTGCTGCAGCCCTTTATATTCAGTTTAATTCTTTCCTTTTGATGAGTAAAAGCAGACCTACACTGTGCGTCTCTGCAAACCTCAGTGCCACAAAATGACTTTCTGTGTAAATGGATGATCATTGTTTTCAAATGGTTTTGCTTATGTTTTTCTTTTACAAAAGACAAAATACTTCATTACACATGAACACTCCACACCCACTTAGTCCATACTTCATCGGTTTTTAAATTAACAATCATCTGCTGAGCTAAAGATTTCTTTAATCATGCTATAAAAACAGAATTTGAAAATTGATTTGCATTAAACTGCAATTACATGAGGATGTATACTTAGCTCCTTGGCAGAGCTGTAGAATTAAAGCATTAAAAAAATAAAAAGAAAGGAGTTTAATCAGATGTTTGTATAGCTGTGGAGAGATGCTAAAGAAATGACTGGTCAAGAAAACAGGTCCAAGTAGACTATGGAATTTAAAGTTCTGGAAAGATGTCTGGATATGGCTTTCATATGTACACACAAGGAAAGAACATAAAGACATTCAGAGTCCTAAGGAAATACAAATTAAATATATTTCACATCTAAAAATTACTTTACCTTTTGCAGGTGGTACTTGGTGAAATGAAAAAGAGCAAAGAAAACCATAAATATTTCAGGTTTCCTTTCTGTGTCCTTGAAAGGTGTAGTAAGGTCCTTATTGTTTGAAAGATGCAGAAAAAAGTGGACCAAGAGAAGCCAGCTGCATGCACAGTATTTCTCTTCTGAAGTTCTTACTATCTGCTATCTGATCATTTCAACTATTTCCTGTTATTCAGCAGCTCTATTTCACCACATTCTTTATATTTTAATCTAATAGATAAAAACAATGAACTCACTGAAATACTTCATTATTAAAAACACCGCAAAAATGTGGAAGGAAATGTGGAAATGTGGAAGATAGGGCACAAAGTTCACAAAATGAATGACACTGTTGGTGGCGCCGCTGCAGTGTGCAGCAGCCCCCGTGACGGCAGGATCTGGTATCTAGCCGGCCGCTCGCCCGCACCGCTGCCCGTCCCCGTCCGCCCGGCCAGGCGGAGGGAGCCGCAGGGCCGGCAGCTTGACGCAAAATTAACTACTCGTTTCAGACGGGCATCTCGCTGGCCTCGCGCCTCTCAAGAGCTGCGCACGGACGGAAACGATGATTAGAATGGAATGGTTATGGAGTTTAAATGTCACAGGCATTTAAAAGAAATTTTGCGATGACTAAATAAGCCAAATAATCTCATTTGCGCTGGCACCCAATTATGGCACACTAAGCAGTGTGCTTTATTACCTCCTCACCTACCCGCCTGCAACCGTTACAGCAACTCTTTTCTACCAGCAAAATACTGGTTATTTGTCAAAAATATTGATCCATTTCAACATAAATCTGACAGGATGTATTTACTAGTTAAAAATCTGTGGTGACTTTACATCATTTTAAGCATAGCAGACATGAAATTATTGATCAGTAAACAAAACAGTACAAGTGCTGCAGTTCTGTGGATATATTATGACCTTCTGTGGTTTAATAAAATGACCTGCTGGAACTTTTCACAAAGCAGGGACAAGGCACTGGCATCTGAAATCAATTACTATTACACCCGCTATAATACAGCCTTTACTAGATTCCCAGCAATACAACCTCAAAAAGATACCTAAAACAGATGTATTGCTCCTGCCTAAGTGTTTGCATCCCTGTGCTAAAATACCCTTGTGTGCTATGGAGAGCTATGGGCAAACCAATCACAACTAACCATCCGCAAATTACACATTTGCTGCTGATGGCAAATATGCCACTAAGGGAGAAAAATCTGTACAAACGTGTTTGTTCTTCAGCAAATGGTTTATGCAGTTATTTCCGTCTCTTGTCGTTCAACAGTTTTTCACCGAGTGCAGCATCATGTATTTATGATTAGTGATTTGGACGCCTGATTGATGATGATGATACTTACCATCAAGTTCATGGTATGCAAAAATGCGCTTGTCATGAATATTCATTATTTGATTCAAGCTCTCCGGTTCCCAAGCAGTAAATTTGTTAAAAATTCATGGCATGTGAGCACGACTGTGCTGTAGTCACAGTCGTCACAAATTGGTTTACAAACAAATATTTAGGAATAAATAGCAAATAACCAATTGCAGCAAAAGAAAACTCTGGCCTAATGAGAAAAGGCGACGTTATTCAACAAAAATAAACTTTGCGCTTTTCAAAATGGACCAGCTAAACAACACCTCAAAGTCAGACACAGCTTCGCATTGTCTTAGCTGAAAAGCAATCATATTTGTAACTACTTTATTAGTAACAATAGCCCCCAAATTGCCTGGAATTTTTCTAACGGAATAGAATATGGTAAAGGGAAGGCTAATCGGCAGCAGTTGAGGTCTAGTAGGCGGATTTGTTCTATTAAAGGAGTAATAAAAACTGCAACAGAGTCTAGGAGACAACTTAAATCTTGGCTAAATCATGACAAAGTTGTTTTTCTCTCAGGGAACTCTATGCTGCGTCTCCATAGGAGACACAGACAAGCTGGAGCGCTGGCGGGTCCCGGGCTCTCCGGCTGCCAACGTCCCCTCCGGCCAGGAGGACACGGGCGGTTCTCCGAGGCCCACGAGCTCTCTTGCTCATCCTGCACCCCGAGGGTGCTCTTAGCAGGTCATTCCCTCCCTGGTTTTGTGCAGCCTTTGCTCTTCCCAAACGGACTAAAGGAACACAGCTCGTTTCTGACACGGAGCTTCCGGAGCGCACGTGGCGCCTGTGCACACCGACCTCCTCAGTGCCAGCTCCGTGGTTTTGGACGGGCACTCTGTGAGGTCCACACGAAGGGACAACTGAAAATAAGTCCAGAATGATACGGTGACCTGATAAATATATTCAGGTATATAAACGAAAAGGAATACAAATTATTTAAGGGAGAAGGATAATACCTGTGCAAGATGAAATGATATGCAATAGTCATAACCAACAGTAGTCTATGCAGGGAGCACGTCTCTGGAATGGCCTTCTGAACAGGACACCAGGATTAAAGATGGTGATGATGGCTCATGATGAAGTCTGACAAGGTTATGGAAGGGGCAGGAATAGTTTTACCCTGTGTTTTTACCCCTGCTTTGATGGTGTCTGAAAAGGAAGCTGACACGAGCTTGATGCTGTTTGCACACCCTCCTCGGCTCCCGTCCTGCAGCAGCTCACATAGAAGGTTTTTTCCCTGACTTAACGCAGGAGTCACTCCCTTAGGGACTCCGGGGTTCGCTTTCACACCGGAGTGTCGAGCAGGACATGCTGAAGTTCCAGCCTTTTGCAAGAAAGCTCTGGTAGAGTCAATCTGCTTATGCTTTAGGGAACTCACAGAATAAAAGCCTGTATGGACCTGGGGGCCTAAATGCTTATGTTACAAGGAATGAACTCCACCGGTCACACGAGTCCTTCAGTTTTAAAGCAAATGTATAACATCATTACTCCATTATCAACAAAGAAATTCACGTGTATCTAACACAGCCTGCACATAACTTTGTACTCGCCACCTGCAAAGAATTTTGCATTTACTTTATAGTACCATGTGCTGTGAGATAGACACACATCTTGAATAAAAAAATGGAGCTAGAAGTGAGGAAGTCTATGGATCTGATTCCAGGGTTTGGCCCCACGCTCAAATCCAGCCCCAAGCAGCCCTCCTATTTGCCCCAGGTAGCGAGGCACCCCTTCCTGAGCTCCAGCTCTGCACAGGGCTCCGCCAGCCCGGGGGCAGCACGCAGCGCCACGCGGCATTTCCATGCGCTGTGAAAATACACGTAGGGGTCTGCGTACCCAAACACTGCAATCCCACGAGCAACAAGACAAGCCACGGCTTTAACCACTGGCACTAATGGTAACTGTGTGCTTGTTCTACTGCAATGTCTGCTGCAGCAGCAAAATTTCTTCCCGCTTTTGTTTCACGGAGCGCCAGTTTTCCGTGCCGGCAGCACCTCCATGTCCTGCGCTCCAAGGAGCAGCTCGGTCGCTGCTTATGTGGATCTATTGCTGCTCGGAGGTTTCTTTAATAGGAGCAGATGGTGGGAACTCCCCTCCCTGCACACTTCTTCGGCATCTTTTGAATAATCTTGTTAAGATAACAAGCTCGAGGAGGGTTACTCTAGCGGGTATCATTGCTGTTTTGCTCCTTGCCAAAATGCTATGGGGTTGGTAGGAGAAAAATGGAGCGAGACATCTCCTGAGTTCCGTGGTCTGAGGCAGGGAATATCAACTATGTTTTAAGACTCTTTGACCTACCTAAAACAAATAAATCTGCTTTCTTATTAGGGCTTCCAGTCTGCACTAAGCAGCAAGAAGCTCACATTTTTTTTTCTCTTTATTATTCCTCAGTTGCAGCTCCCCCATATGAAATGCTAGATCTTAAATTGAGATTTGGATCAACGCAGTATTTTCTTAAAATCACTATCAGTTTATTTACCAGAAATCACTAGACCCTTGGTTCTGATAACGGCTTCTCTGAGGCATCAGTTTCCGACTGACGTAACTCATAACCTACTTGAACCAATTTCCTCCAGAATTAGCAACTTAATTTTCTTCAGACTCTCATAGCATCCTCTGAACGGGAAATAAGGACCAAGAAGCAGAAAGAAACCTCTAGCTTCCAATGGAAAAGAGAATGATTTATGTGACTAAGTTCCTTCTCTGCAAGTCTTGCTTCATTATTAAACTGTCTTAGAAAAGCTGTTAAAAATCATCTATTTTAAATGTAAATGTAGCTAAATTTCTTACTGTAGGATACACAGAATAAATCATCTTGAAATTCATTTCAAGATTTTAAACATTGATCAGACTTTCTCTGTGAGAAAAGAAAAACAAGTAAAACAGCACGTTCAGAATTCACCACCGTAACAACACTGGAAAGGGGTCACCCGTGGGTCCTGCGCAGAGCCCCGGGAAGGGGAGGACCCTGCTCCACTGCCTGGCTGCCTCGTGAACCCAGTGCCACCAGTGGCACCAGCGCCAGCACGGGGGACGAGGCCTCGCAACCCCGCCAAGCTGGCCAGCTCGAGGAAAAGGCCCAAGAACCAGAAAAACTTACACAAAAGAAGAAAGAGAAGGAGTATCCTGAGGAGAGAGGGAGGGAAGGAAAGAAAGGCAGAGACAGAGAGAAAAACCAGGTCAGCAGTGAAATCCTCCCAGACGTGGGGAAGAAGCTGGTTTGGATCCAGGAGGAGACCAGAGGGCTCTGGCAGCTACCAAGCCAGAGCCAAGGCGCTCCTCTGCAAACCTAGGGAATACAAGAGCAACCAGCTCCTGGCACCACCGTGAGGGCGGGATTCCAGCTGCTGGGAGACCTCAGCTCCAGCGCGACTGCCGTGCCTATAGAGGAGGGGGAAGCAGCCCTTATCTCACTGCTTGGGGCTCGTGAGCTGGGACACGCGCCCCGGGGCTGGCCCACGCTGCCCCTTCCCGAGCAGCCTGCCCTCGGCCCGCAGCGCCCGAGGAAGGAGCGCGGCCGGCGGCTTTGCGGGACAGATGGCCTGGAGGCAGCGCTGCGGGAGCTGCGCCGGGCAGCGCCGGGCACGGAGCCCTGCCAGCAGGACAGCTGGCCCCGGAGGCAGCCAGGAGGCCCCGCGCCGAGCAGGCGTCTCGGCGAACCTTCCTGGGCCACGCGCGCTCTTCACTCCTCTGCGCCTCTCTGCAGGCCTGAGCCCATGCTCAATGGCACCGCGAGCACCAGCCAGAGCAGCGTTCCTGCTGCTTCTGACTGCCTGCAAGTGCCCTCTGGATTAGCACCTTTATGCTTACACATGGAATGTTTCTGAAGGACCCAACTCCCGATTTACACACATGTATCAGCACATAATTGTGATTTTAGTAACACGGACTTGAGGGCTTTTGCCCCCAGTGCTTGTAATCATTACTCTACAGGACCTGCAGCACGGTGCCCCAGGGGGAATCAGCTTGGACTCCGGTTGTTGTGTGCATCTCTCAGTGTTCTCCTTGGCTTTTTCAATTCATGCCATTCCTTAAGATATAGTATTTAAAACTCACATCATAAGTTACATTACTGTAAAATTTTAAAAAAGAATGCACTTTTGCATAGGGCTCAAAAGAACCAAAAAGCCCATTTTTGGTATTTTTTTCATCCTTCCTCAAATAATTTCCTCCAATTCATTCTCCTATTCTGGCTGCAGCCTGCACGAGCCCAGTCTTGGAAGAGGAATTCTCTGTCCGAGCTGCTTTCACTGTGTAGGACAAGCACAGAGATTTTCCTGTGGTGATTTTCCTACTCCTATAAAAGCAGTGCTTAAACCTCAAGCCTGTGCTGGGGCAGGGTAGCTCAGTGCTGCACTTCAGCACTCCATAACTACGATGCAAAGGCAGCTTTCACTGCCGGCTTGAGGCTAGTTACTGTGGTTCATTTAATCTTAAATGGTGTAAAATTCTTCTGCAGAGGGACAAGTTCAGTTCACCTCCTGTCCTAGACTGACTTCATAGTCACACAACCAAATTACATTGTAAAATCGGAAATGAAAGCTGCAGAAAGGATCTGGGAAGGTTTATATCCTCTTTAAAGTACCTATCCACATAGGATTTTGCAGGTCAACCTTGATAGTTCTCTTATAGAGGGAAAAAGAGGGAAAAAAAGAAAACCTACCATGTCTTCCTATACATTCCTGGTCCAGGAGTACTGATTAACATCCTGCTGTCTTTTGGAAATCATCATCTAGGCAGAAAGCTCCATTTGGGTCAGTACTGTCCACTTAACATTTCTCATTTGATGATTCTTCTTTCCTCTCCCGATTTAAACAGTCCTTTTTTCTTTAACTCTATCTTAAATCCCAATAGTTGAGCCCCATCTGAAACTTTTAATTTCCTAAGAAAAAAATACGGTGGTTTCTTCTTTGGTAAAATGAAACTCCTCTAATACCTTAATTCATTTATCCATTTATTTTTATCCTTTTCTCTCCCAAGACTGTTATATTCCTAAACTTCTCTTTTGGTTGAGATTTTAATATAATTTTTCAATATTCTCTCCATGCTCAACTCTCCCTCAACTGCATGGAAGCTGCTGGCACTCAGCACTCTGGAAAATCATGCCACAAAAATCACTGCCCAGTCCTCAGTCCTGAAGTACAACCATTTCTCCATAGCTTTTGGTCCCAGTTCATGGTCTGGACAAGAGAACAGAGGGATTCTTAGGGATACCTCCAGCTCCGGCGCTGCCGGCGTGTTCCCGAGTGCCAGCCCACACCGCGAGGGGACCCAGCCCGAGCGAGCGGACACAGGAGGACAAAAAACAACAGCACAAGGGAGCTGAACCCAATCCTGAGAGCCCAGGAACTTATCGTATTTCCTCCCTTCAGTTGTTGACCTTGCTACTCCTTAGATGTTTTTGTAAAGTCAGTTATTTTGGTAGGGGTTTTACTGTAGTGTCAGGCATAATGCATTGAAGTACAACAAAACTTTCCTGCAAAGTGAGTTTGCTCCTCTTTGACTCAAACTCTAAGATGTGCCCAAGGGCATTTAGGTTTGTTATGTAATATGCTAAAAGGACTTTTTTTTTTTTTCTTCATTTCATTTATCTGCTGGGAATTCACCTGTAAAGTCTATTGTACAAACCAGAAGGGATTTACCCTCTATAGACCCTGATCCTGTACTGGTGCTTCACCTGTAGATCTGCGTGCTCAGGTCCTGTCTGAGCCAAGTCTTGCTTTTCTAGAGAGAAAGAGCCCTGTGGCTCGCTAAGAATCCTGCTTCAATCTCAGGGGCAAAATCTTTACCTTGGGGCCCATAATCCAGTCTATTACATCAACAGATTCAGACCAGCATTTACTTTTTCCTTTCGTGTGTATTTCGGTGAGCTGTAGAGCCCTTCCCTTGGGAAATACCATATTATCCTCACTTCACGGATTTCCTGTGCTGATACCCAATGCCAATACTACTAGAAAAAAATCAGTCAAGAACAGAGCCACTAACCAAAACACAGCAAGTCATATAAGGCCAGAAAAAAAGACTTGAAATACTATCGCATGGTTTTTGAAAAAAACAACAATTTGATATATGATCACACAGTTTTGCAATGATGCAAGTGAGACAGCAACACAACAGAATACAGCTTGTGTAACAACCTCCCGCTCCCTGCTTTCACGTGCATTTCAACACAGGAACGCAGGAAGCGCAGAAGTGGCCCCCTTACCCGAGCAGACGAAGTCCTTCTTCTGCACCTCGGCCACGAGGAAGCCGCGGAGGCTGACGGGCGCCAGGCAGAAGGTGAACTGGCCGATGGTGCGTCGCTGCCGCAGCCACTCGGAGAGCCAGGCCAGGTGGCAGTCGCAGTGCAGGAAGTTGGAGTGGAGCCTCCTGCAAGACACGCGAGCGCCGCGAGTCAGGGGGGCGCGAGGACGAGCCGGCGGCCGCCTCCCCGTGCACAGACACCCACGTGCACGTCAGAGCGTCCCGGATGACTACAATTAAATGAGAATGGGACATAACCACAAGGAAATAGAACTGCTTTTAACCTAAACTGATCTGTGGTCCCGACCACCTCCCTTCAGCTCCATCATGAGCTGGCCGTTCTGCAGAAAGGAACAAGCAGGTTGAAGTTACCTCCTAGTATCTTCTGCCTGTGATTTTCTTTTATCATAAATAAATGCATGGAAGGGATAGCTTTAATTAAATCCACAGCATAAACAAGCACATATAACTAGGCAGATAAACATGCTAACAGGTAATTCTTTCTTCTTATCTCCTCTTTTCAAATTAAAAAAAGCAGAGACTTGTATGTTCTTGCAGTGCCTCCACCACTTCCCCAATGCTGCTCTTACTGCAACAATTTAAGCAGAATTTTGGGTTCCCATCACACATTTTTACCTCCTGACCAACAAGAGGAGCCCTCCCCAGCCCAGCTCGGCTCGCTCCTGTCACCGGTGGCTTCCACAAGCATTAGCATGCCCAAACAATTAATTAAATAAATAAATAAAATGTGTGAAATGATGATGCGTTTGGGGAGTGAATCGGGTGCTTCTGAGTGCTGTTACACTTTGGGCCAACACAAAAGCTCAGGACATGAATTATTTCCTTCCTTACAATGAGTCATAGGTTTGTACGATACAGCAAAGCTGAATTGACAAAACAGATTGGAAACTCTGTCAGGGATGGGTAGGCAACGCATTACTCTTTTAGTATTATGGTATTACATTAAAAAACGCCCCCAATGGGTGTGCACAGGACTTAGCCCTCCCCCGGCTGACAGGCACAGGAAAGGGCTGCAAATGGGGATTCATCCTGCGGAGAGCCAACACCAGGCCAGGATGCAGCTGTCTGACAAGGACGGGCTAGAAAACCTTGGGTTGAGAGATTATGTGGCTATTAAAATGAGAGTGCAGCATGTTAGATGTCTGTGAAACGTTTTGTTACTACGCACGATTCATCTTTCTGGAATATTTTGATAAATATGTTGTGCCCACGGAAAGAACAAATAAATGTGTTTGCAAGGGAAGGAGAATGAGCATCCCCCAGCCAGGGTACGAGGAGGCCCTGGCGCCTTTCAAAGGAACCTCCGATTTCAGTGCCTGAACAGCAGGCAGGCAGCAGCAAAGGGAAAGAGCAGTGAACCCGTTCACTTTACCTTTAAGTAAAAAAATCTTAACAAAAAACCCTGCAATTGTCTATCTCAGCAGTCACTGGTGAGCGCAGAGAGAACAGGAGACTTACCATTAAGCAAATAAGTGAGGGGGCCAGGCAGGGACATAAATAAAGCCATTTCAAGCCAAGGAAAGCAGATCAATAAATGCTAATTCCTGTCACTTCCAATCAAATCTAAGAGATCAATAAAACGTAACAACAGAAAAGATGGTTAAATAAAAAGAAACACTCTCATGGAAAAGCTGGTCCTTTTTTTTTTTAATAAAGAATTCCTCTAGGGTTTCAAATCTCACTAGCACTCCTCTTTTCCCCCCTTCTTTCAACGTGAGGAGTCACGCTGAAGTCAAACATGTTCTTTATTTTTCCTTCTGATCCACCGGGACTGAACTTGAATCAAGAACTCAGCTAAACCCAAAGAGGAATATCCTAGAATCTGAAGAGAAGGTTAAAAGTATTAAGTGAGTTCCTATGTAATGCTCTTTATTAATAATTAAAATAAAAAAGTGCTACATGTGAGAGAAGTAATGGAATGACTTGGGGAGAGAGAAAGAGTTCTAAACAAAAACAAGTAGAAAAAAAACCCCTGTTTTTCCTGTGCTTACTTTATATTAATTTCTGTTTTGGTTATTTTTATGGCTGTGATGAAATAGAGAGTGGGAAACACAGAAAATGGAACCATTTGCCTGTATTCCCACCTGCCTATGTAAGTTTTTTCATCTATTGAACTACTTTGAAGGGTACTCGTGATTTGGCCATCTTTGGGGACTAAAACACCCCACTTGATATTGAAAATGAAGCTACCTTCAGAGAGCATAAGGTGAATGAATACAAATGCCACTTTTTAAAGGTGCCCTTTTAGCCATAGACCCTAAATTAAATTTCCAGCAAATCCTTTTAGAGGGGGTCAGCATTCATGTTCTATAAAATGTGGCTCTCAGAATTCAATATAAAAGCTTCCCTTTATAAATCCTATTTATGACTTCCTTCCTTTTTTTTCCCTCCTATTTTTTTCATTCTTAATTACAGCAGAGGGGGATTAGTCAGCGCAGGAGTCTCCAGGGAGCTCCCTACAAAGTCATCTCCGAAATCAGACTAAAAGGAAAGCGGCAGAAGGCGCTGGGCTCGGGTACCCGGCAAGGCCAGCGCCAAGCAGCCGGGCAGATGTCCTGGGCCGCTGTGACACAGAGAAAGGGGAGGCAAAGCTGGGGGAACCTTAACCTGCCCTGACCATCTTTACCCTCTTTATCTTCTAAAAGACAAACACACACTCTCCCTTTCATTACTTACACTAACAACTCTTAATCCATCCTTTAATGAGGAAAGTAAGTGTAAATCAGAGGTTATCTGACACACATGGACATGTGCAAGAGACAGCTTTCTTCAGGTAACTTTCCTACAATAACTCACAAATAAATACGTAGTATCCCTGACATATTCTATTTTTGAGCAGCCTGAAAAAAATTTAAGCCAATTACTACTGCCCTTCCTTTTGCTTTTAGGAGTTAAAACATCTTGGGCTGTTTTGCATTTTGGAGCAAAACCAAAGAAATTTTCTTTAAACACAACTGTTCCTGAAGCTTTATTTTCCCTAAAAGCATTTAAAGGAACAATTTATTTAAAGAAAATGCACTGGGTCGGCTATAGCTAAATTCCACAAACGTATACAGCCTAATTCGAAGGTTCTTGATCCAAAGCTGATCACAACTTTTCCATTGGAATTATATCCAGCTGTAAAAAAGTGGATTTGACATAAGAGAAGTTTTTATGGAAAATGTGTCAGTTAATGATGTTTTGTTTTGGAAAATATGTGAAAAGAAACCTTTAACTTTTTCCCTCAAAACAAATTCTTGTTTCAGAAGTTGTTTTGAATTTCAAAAGGAAAAAAAAAAGGGATTTAAACACAGGGTATTAAAAACTTAAATAATCTCATCTATCCGAGAGGCTTTTACAACTTGGGTGATATTCTAGTTTCGAACAAATCTTGATTTTGTGGAATTTCCCACAGGAAAAAAAAAGTTCCAACTGCAGTTCCTCATAAAACAAAATCTTGAGCAGACTGGACGCTCGCGATGCTGCTGCTGGAGGGAGGACGGCAGGGCCTGGGGGGCTGCTGGCCCTGGGGCACCTACCTGGCCTGGGCCCTGGTGCTCAGATCTGGCCTTTTTCATCCTCTTCTTCTCAAAGCTGTTTAGACTAGTGAGAGACTGAGCTAGAACCATCACAGAGAGCCAAATGTTGCGAAATTCCGCCTGTTTCCAAGGTGTTACTTACAGAGTCCTGATCTTCGGCATGTGATTGAAGCTGGTCACGGGAATGCGGGTGATGTTGTTGTTGTTCAGAGTGCTGCCAGAAAGGGGAGAAAAGAGGAGAGGGTAACACACTGCGCCAGCATTGACGGTGTTTCCCCACCGCTACGCAGGGAAACCACCCCTTATCCCGGGGAGAATCCACAAGGCACCCTGAAGACCACCTCCAAAGCAGGTTTTGACACATCAAGACAGACATTTTTAGGGCAAAATAGCCAATATTGTACAGAAACCCCAGCACATACAGTGCTGCAAAAAGCGAGCAAAACCTCTCAAAATACGTTATGTACATTGAGCTGCTGTTTGTGGCTGTGCATGCACGTTTGCAAACCCAAGCAGGACTCAGGCTGGATTTCTGATTGCACCAGCTCTTCTTCTGTAAGCACTGCAGTATCATCCCCCTCTGCCTCGGTTGCCTATTCCACAACAAATGAACTGCGCAGCCGGCGGTGAGATTCCAGGTACCCGCTGATAAACAAGAGCCGTGCGTAAGGCCAGCGCACACGGATGGAATCACACGGAACGGAGGGCTGCAGGTCACGCAGGGCACTACGGGATCCTATAGGAGCCGTAAGGATTCAAGGGAGCCTTTCTATTGATTTCCAAGGGAGAGGGCTGGGATTCAGACAGAATGGGAAGTGACAGCGAGCGACGGTATCCACAGCACAGGGCACATCCCTCTGTCCAGCACAATTCTTCATCTGGACGCTGAAGGGTCAGCGATCACTGTCCGATTCGGCAATTCAAACGTACTTTTAGCTTTTGGAAAGCATTTCTGCTTAATAGAGCAAGTGTCATCGCAGGCACACCCAGGATTGCTGCTCACAAAAGAGCAGAGGAGAAGGGCCCAGGTTTGCCCCAGTAAGCAAGGGTTTCCCGTAGTTTGTCAACAAATTAAACAGCCTCCCCCACAAGGAACCCTGTCGGGCACTGAACTGGTTAATAAACTCCGTCCACACAGCTCTGAGGGAGAGCGGAGCAGAGAGCTGCTGCACAAATTACTTCTTAATATATTATTTCATTGATATTTAAATGTTAACCATAATGAAGGCAATAAAGCACCTATGATAACAGCAATTATTTCAGGACAAAGGTGGCCAAAGGGCCAAGGCGCTAATTGACAGTGGGCCACCTGCACCAGAGCCAGGCTGCAGGGAGGGAATTTAACCCTGCCGAGCCCAGGGTGCAGCTCTGGCACAGCAAGAGCCTCTGTCACTCGCACAGGGATGTCCCTAAGGCATCTGCAGAGCTTTCTGTCGCGTACACGACGCCTTCTCTGCAAGGATTTTTAGCAGCAGGAGTCCCGATAGGGAGGCATGCACGTTACAGTAGTGTCTCTAACATACCACGGCCGTCTGTCAGCCGTGTCAAGGTGGCATTCCCCCTCCCAGCCAGTCAAGACTAAGTACACAGGAAAGGATGCACGAGTAGCAGGATGCTACGGGAAACAGAAGCCTTCCAGAATTCCTCGGCACCTCCAAGCCCGCGTGGGGAGCCCTGCGTCCTGCAGATCTCCCCAGCCCTACACCACCTGCCTCCTCCAGAGCCCAGGGCATCCGCCTGCCCTGAAAAGCACCGTCCTCTCACTCAGGAGCCCTCTCCTCCCAGTCCCTCCGCAATGCCGAGTCAGCAAAGCGTGTGTACAGGCAGTATCACTCATGCCAGCAACCGTCCCAGCTCGGGAGGAGATCCTTGCCAGATGCTGGGAGCCGAGCAGGAGCACCATAGAATCCCAGAATGGTGGAAGGTTGGCAGGGACCTCCAGAGATCATCCAGTCCAACCCTTGGCTCCAGCAGGGACACCCAGAGCATGGGGCACAGGTGGGGTTGGAAGATCTCCAGAGCAGGAGCCTCCACAGCCTCTCTGGGCAGCCTGTGCCCAGGAAAGAAGTTCTTCCTCACATGAAGGTGGAACTTCCAGGGTTTCAACTTGTACCCGTTACCCCTTGTCCTGTCACTGGCCACCACTGAGAAGAGCCTGACCCCATCCTCCCTACGTTCCCCCCGCAGGTACTTGTACATCTTGCTCAGATCCCCTCTCAATGTGCTCTTCTCCAGCCTAAACAGGCCCAGCTCGCTCAGCCTTTCCTCACCCGACAGATGCTCCTCTTTGTTGCTCTTTGTTGCATCTTTGTTGCTCTACGCTGGACCCTCTCTAGAAGCTCCATGTCCCTCTTGTGCTGGGGAGCCCAGAGCTGCACCCAGTGCTGCAGGCACCGCGTGCTGCAGCCGTGCCGGGCGCCCTCCTTGGGACACCGATGCGGAGCCTCATATTCCTTGGACTAACCCGGAGAAATCCCAGGCTGTCAGGTCCCTGGCAATTCTTTAACTTACAGAGCACACAGGGTTTTCTTCTCTTACTTGAAATTACACTGATGACAAGACAATTAAGGGCACATAATGAATACCAGGATTACTGGTGGCTTACTCATCTGTAAAAATAATACTTTCACTGCAATACATCTGCCCCCTCGGATCCAGGTTCACTGGACATGAACCAAAAGGATCTACAAATGACATCAGGGAAAATAAAAACACTTAACAGAGTTATCTAAAAATATCGACTCTTTAAGTTCTTAATCAAATACAACATAAAACAGTAAAAGTCAAAGCTTTTCAATCACATTTCAAGTGAAAAAATATACAGGCGGGTCCTACCAAAATGACTCTTTGACAACTGTATTTAAATAATATCTGATCTATCCCAGGTTTAAAAAAGTTGTGGCATCCTACATTATCATTGGTAAAAGGAAAAAAAAATCTATATAAGTAGCCACATTTCTAACCGCAGGACATTTTCATAATGTGCATACAGGTAACACTAGCTGCGCATCAGTGCAAGCTGCACTGCGAGGCCCTGTCTACTTCCATCCGAAGGGACAAAACGGGGCAGGGACATGGCAGATATGCCCGGCCAGGCCAGACCTGAAGGTGCTCTTTGATTTCTCACTCTACCAGCGTCTGCTCGTCTTGCACGTGCCACGTCTGCAGCGGATTAGCACAAACAGCTCATCAAATTGAGAAATTACATGGTAGA
>JAWLRI010000139.1:2556184-2568767 GCA_034781795.1 Crypturellus tataupa | reverse complement strand
TCTGCTCGTCTTGCACGTGCCACGTCTGCAGCGGATTAGCACAAACAGCTCATCAAATTGAGAAATTACATGGTAGATTAGATTTTTGATTAACACTTTTCCCCCAGCCTTATTAAGCGTCTCCCGCAGTCTGCAGCGCTGGCCGTGCAGCTTTCTGATGCACACGAGGCTCTTCGGTGTCACAATCGGCTGACGAAGGGACGCTGCAAGGTTTACAAAATTCTCCGCTGCAGAGAGACCTGTTGACTGGGAGGAAACAATTCCGAAATGCACCCACACAAATATAAATATGTGCAGAGGGATGCTTAACACCAAGATATACACAGTCAGCTATAGGTATATTCTGTGAGGTGGGTAAATGGAGCAAGAGAAAAGGAGCAGCTCAGGTAGCGTATTTTCTCTTTTGGAACTTGTTCTGCTTTTAGGCAGCAGGGGTTATTCAGGGGGCTGTTAAGACGAGGTTTGCTGGCACAAACATGTTCCTCATTTGGTGATGCACCCGCAGGCTGCGTGTGCTGGTAAACGCGGACGCTTTTTCCCTTGCTCTGTCCTAGCTCCAAGCTCTCCGAGGCGGCTGCAGAAGGAGCCGGGTGCCGCGCCACGCTGCTGCACGACAGACCTGCCCGGAGAGCGACTCCGAGACGCGGGGCCGGGGCGGCTGGCAGCGAGCGCGTCTGGGGCGCTGACAAGTCTGACACTTCCCTCTGTCTCCTTCAATTACCCCTCGGCTTCATCACCGCGCGCGCCGGCTGCCCGTGCCGCGTGGCCCCGCAGCACCGTGTAATTGGGCCTAATGCTCCATGATCGCCGGGTGCCGGCCAGGGAGGGCTGCATGGGGGGCGGCTGCAGCGGCCCCGCAAGCCAAGTCCCGTCGGGCAGCCCCTCTGCCGCTGCTCCCCAGGCTGCCTCTCCCCATGCACCCATGGAGGGGACTGCAGTATTTATTAAGACTTCACCAAGGCAGCTCCCAGCATCATTAAAGCTCTCGTGTAAACAGTTTTCCTGGTCGTGGTGTTTGCGGCTGGCAGGACGGAGCAGCTCAGGCAACGCAGCCAGTCAGCCCTGCCAGGGGGAAGGAGGTGGCTCCTCCAAGGTGCCAAAACCTGGGGGCAAATTCAGGAAATAAAAATGCTCCAAATGATCTTTTCACAGATCTTCTCACAGGCCTTGTGGCCTGACACCGTCCAGCTTACTCGAGGTTAGACACCTTCCTCAATATGCACACACACAAGGGGCTCTGCCTGAAATACTGGAGACCAAACCTGTCCTTAGGTGTCTGAATTAGCAGGAAAATACAGCGCTCTTTGTGACCGAACCTCAGATCCACACGGCAGCGCTTCCTGCTCTTAAACCTGACTGTCTCCAACTACATAAAAGCCTGTTGCAAAGGGCAAGGGAAAAGTCTGTAATCACTTAATCTCCAGAAAGGGAAATGTGGGTTAGTTATAGGGGAACACCACCCACCACCACAGGATCCCTTCCCATTTTCCATGGGCTGGGAATGCCTCCAGTGCTCAGCCCCTTGTCCCGCACCAGACCACTGCAGCGGAAGCCCTCGAGCCCCATATGGGCGCATAGCAAAAGCAAACGATGCCGCTCTCATTAATCCATCACCACGGGCTGCCGAGCAACATGATGATCCCGGGATCACCAATGACGGCGGGACAGCGATCGCGGCACCTCGGACCAGCCGCGGCCGCAGCAGCCGCTGCACTCGGGTCTCAGTGCGCGCCCGGTGCCGCAGCGAGCTGCCCCACACGAGGGCTGTTTGCAAACACAGCGTTAGCCCAGGCAAATCATGCTTTAAAGAGTGCCCAGGTGCCACCTAAAATCAACAGCAATAAATAAAAATAACCGGCTGCCAATTTGTGGTGCCTGTTCTGCTCTTGGCTTTCTGCTGATGTGCTCACAACATCCCTCTCGCAGCAACACAAGGACCTCGAGCTACGTCTCGCCAAAAGCAAAAGGATGCAGAGGAAAGAAAACGTCCTTTTGAGAAACGTATGAAAACGTAAAATAAGATTAGTATTGAATTTGGACTAAACTGGCAGCAGTGTTTCCAAATACAAGTGCCTGATCCGTCCTGTTCTCCAGCTGATTTTAATTTGCATTAAAACTTTCAGATTTTAACTGCTCAAGCTTATTATAAAGGCCAGATGTCTGTGCCAGCTTGGTTTTTTTTTTTTTTTTTTCATGGAAGGAGTAAGATTACTTTAAAAACATGAGACTTTGGGGAAATTGCTTTGTAGTGCAAACGTACTCGGATAATCTCCTGTTTCTGTAAGACTACCTGCTGGTTGACGTTAGGTGCAAAGTCAAAAAATGGCACTTGCATGGTCTTACGTGCAATGTCCTCCCACTTCCCTTTAAGGAGGTCTCCTCTTTCCGTATAAAGACGCATCTGTTTTTCCACCCCAGTGTATCATCTCTATCAGTTACACCTAATACACGTACTGGTTGTATCTCTCCATTCTTTCTAATTCCCATGGCCAGGGAGGACTCAAAGATTTCTGCAGAAATTTCACTGTTTTTTCAACAGTGAAACGTGTAACATGCTATATCTAGGCAAAAAAAAATCCCACAAATTCAAAATTTAGTCCAGTCTGAAAAGAAATTTTAGTTTTAGAAAGCACCAGTGCAAAGACGAAAGAAATAGACTGCCATCATTTTGTTGCTATTTTTATTTTTAAATTAAGGATTCTCCAAAGAATTCTTTTTCTAAGCTGAGAAATGGCAGAAGCAGCACTGTCTTTACTGATTTTTGAATCAGGACATTTCTCAAGTCTTTGCACAAAAGGTGCACATTTTCCAGCACAGTGTATTGGGAATAGACTGTGGCTTTAAGCCCCGTGTACATCCACAATGTTCTTTAGATATTTGGCCTCAGAAAAGGCAAAGCATTTCTGCAAATCCTGAGCATGTGTTTTACAATATCAGTGTGGTTTTGATGCTTCTCTTAGGGCAGCCAATTTCCAGATTCAATATTATTTGCTCTGGACAACTGGGAACATTTCCAACTATCGTAACACCCAAACCACTGAATTCAGAGCAAACGCAGCCGCTGATTTCAGCCAGTCTACTTGCAATCCCTGCAATCTACTCGCTTAGGCATAGATCTTTACAGAACAGAATTATATACAATTTCAATTCCATTACCATATCCAAAATTTGTCCAATCCTTTAAAAATTCCTTCTTTGATAAATTAATATCATTAAAATAATAAAAGAAATACATTACTTAATTTAAAGTAATTGCTAAATAGATACACGATTTGTTTAGGGTACACAGAGATCCCTTTCTCCTAGATATTAAGCTCTCAGTCTTTACCTGTGCAAGCTTATTTTTTCATATTACAGTTTATGGATTCCGCGCTATTGCAGACAACATTAATGGAAACGGGACTGCCTTCTCTGCAGATCAAGCTCCCAAACACAGTTATGAACAAGATGAAAAAGCACCAACAATACAGAGCCGTTTCGTACAAACCTTAAGTCGGATGCATCAGCACTTCGGCAAAATAAAGCGGATTCTCCGCTTCCTGCCTGAATGGTTCTTTGCAGCCAGTCCTTCCCGATGCAAAGCCAGTCCTACACACTTAATGCAGTTCAAACGGATGCAGTCCGCTCGGGAATTTGAGAGGAACAAACAACTTTTGCCCTTTCTGTAGCAAAAGGCTGAAGGAATTGAATAATGGATATTTCCATCATCAAGGTAAAAGGTTTTCGTATAGAATGGGCTAAATTGTAGAGTCTCTTTACTGGGTTCCACCAAGAAAAAAATCTAAAGAAATGGATTAAATATAATTTCTCAAAATCATGTTTTAGTGTTTCCCATCCTGAGGCAATTTCAGTGCCATAGCCTAGTGGAACCAAAGGACGTGTTCGATAGACCTCGCTGCCACAGCGAACCCAGCCTTTCACACCTCCGCGGCGCAGCATCCCCAGCACCAGCGGGGCTGTTGCGAGCGGCCGGCGGGTCGTCCTTGCGGATTCCAGGGCCAACACAGGGGCCGGAGTGGGCAGGCTGGGAAGGGCGATGCGGCACCGCGCGGCTCCGCAGCCCCGCGCGGCTGCCGCAGTGCGGCACGGCGTGACGCCAGGGCCGAGGGAGGGACCTCGCGCCACGTCCCTGCGAGGCAAAGATCTCACGGCGAGCAGGAAGGTGCCACGAGGCAGCCCGGCGCTCAGCGGGCTTTGCCGGGCAGGCAGCAAAGAGGTAAATCCCTAAAGAGGGGAAGCTCCTGGGCGAACAAAGCGCCCGCCCTCCCCAAGAACAGGGGCGGCAGGGAGCCCGAGCGAGCCCGGCCTCGAGCAACGCGTGAGCTCCTCGCGCTCAGCCGTACCTGCTAGAAATTAACAGCTAAAACACAGGCGACCACGAACCCACACGAACGAAACGGGAGGCACCACGTGCTACGCGTATGCTGTGAATTTAGACGGCTGCGTTTGAACAGCCGCTCAGGAAATGCCACCGTTAGGCAAGAAACAGAAGAAACAGATGCTGCTGAACGCGCAAAGCCAACACCTAGGTCCTGCACACGGGCGATTCCGCTTCTTGGTGGAGCTGGGAAGGGATCTGGTTTCCATCAGCAAACCCGCGCTGCGCTTTCCTCTTACTAATACATTAGACACTGCTTGTGCGCATCACACAAAAGGTTACTCAATACATTTAAGATCAGGTATCTTTTCCACTTTTAAATCTCTCCCAAAAGCCACCTGCTCACGAGCAGCAGCAATACCTGCTCATACGCGTGCACACATACGCAATAGAGCTAAGCAACCCAGTTCCAATATCAGATACTCACAGCGTTTCCCTTGCGTTCAGTCCACAGCAAAAACGTGCAAAATAAAACAGAAACCGAAGGGCCTTCGAGGCGATCGCGACCTGTTCAGGAATATTCTGCAAGCGCCAAAAGCGGCTAAATAGAGGGAGCCGGTTGCTGCCCGGGACGTGTGCGAGGACGGAGCAGCAGCAGCGCCGTGGCCGTGGCTCGAGCCCGGCGGGGCTCTCCCGCAGCGCCGCTGCGCCCAGGCCTTTTAAGCCACGGCAGCAATGGCGCGGGGAGCCAGTAGGAAGCGCGGGGGCGCGCGGCGCGGCCGAGCCCCCCTCCCAGAGCCCGCCCAGCGCGCGGCCCGCGCGAGGCGTCGCAGAGCTGCTGCATTGCGGCACTCCGGCCACCGCCTGCCGGGCCCCTCTCGGGCTCCCCACGGCACAAGGGGCCTCTCAGCGACCCGCTGCGGGCAGAGACGGGGCCGTAGGCGCCGTGTCCTTCCACCAAAGGCACCGCAACGGCCAGGTGCAACGTCCTGCCCTCTTCTGCCCTTCAGCACGGCCCCCTCTCAACCACCGTCTGGCAACTCAACCACCGGGAGCCCTCAAAAACAAGGGGGAAAACCTGAAAACCAACGGCACTGCTTTCCTTCCTTCGCTTGGGCCTCCTCAACCGATGCTCTTTCAAGCGACCTACCCTTTTCTGAGGCACCTCTACAACACTCAACAACACCACCCTGCACCACAAAAACGTTTCTCAACGACCTCATGCTGCTTTAAAACCCAGCTATTCTAGGGACCTGCGGATGCTCTAAACGCGGACATCCATCACCCTACAAACTGACCCACTGCTCAGACTGCTCCTTCCAAAACAGAGCTCGGCAAATGAAATTCTGCCAGGACCCACCTAGTTAATCGGAAATTGCCTCATTTATGACAACAGAATTGACATAGAAATTGTGATTATTGGATTTCAGATTACTTTGCTTCCAACCTTAACAAAGCTCTTTAATTTTTTTGTTTTAAGCACAGACCTGGAAATGCCAAGTCTGATTTCCATTAATCATATTTCTTTTAAAAGTTTTAAAAATTATTCTTCCTACATTTAACCAAAACATAAGCACTAATTAATTCTTGTATCTTTTTTCATCATACATATGTTATGCATAATATACATTTATATATACACTTATTTTATATGCATACCCCTGTGAGCAGCAATTAAAACCACACTGTATGATTTTAGATCAGGAGAAGCTTCTACATATGCAATTTTCCATCTATTTGATTTGCACGCGTAGTATCTTCGCACTCTAGCTTTGATTCCCAATTTACTGCAGATAAAACATTATTGTGCGCACTAAACCTTCTGGAAAATGCTAAAGGCAAATAACTTATAGCCCCCTGGTTCCAGCAACTGCAGCTTAAGCACCATCTTTGGCATGACGCTGGAAGCAGCAGAGCAACAATCCTGGTGCACTGGGTTCCTGTGAAAACTTCACACTCGGATTTCGCTGTTTGGGGCCAGGAGGCTGTAGGGGCCTCTCCGCTGCCTGTGCTGCTTCCTCCAAGCGCAGCGGATGCCCCCAGGGCGGGCGGGCACCTCGCGCACCCCCGTACTGCAGAGGGGGGCACGAAAGGGCTCCTGGTGCGCTCGCCCTGAGCTCGTGCCCTGCCGGTGCCCGCAGGGAGCACCGTCCCGCGCCGGTGGCTCCGCGTCGGCCCCGGCAGCGCCGCCGCAGCGGGAGTGCGTTGCGTCCCTGCCACCGTCGTCACTAACAAGCTACGATAGCCAAAGGGAGGGCAAGGAGAAGAGGAACAGAGCCCGTGAATGAGGCGAGGGAAACCATGGGAGAGGGTGACCAAAATCCCCAAGCCCCCCAAGTTTTGGTGCTGCAGTCTCTGAGCAGCAAGTACTGTAGGAGTAATGGGTTCGCACGATGCTAGACCTAAGACTAGGCTCTGTGAAGTGCACAATGGCTAGCGCTCCTGAACCTAATAGCTCCTATCCAGGGAGCTCTGGAGCTCCAGGGCCTGTCTGCTCCAAAGGGAAAAGCCTCCAGCCCTGGTGACGCAGGAGAAAACGAGCATAGCATTCGGGTACTTACTACGCTCCTGGGGGGAAAAATCCATCTTTTCTAAACACCCAACTGGGCATCCACACGGAGGACAGACAGGACTGCTGGGACACGTCTGGAATAGTGCAGCATGAGCAAACTTGCTGATCAATGAACTGATGCAAACGAGTCCTGGCCTCAGAGCAGAGCTGCCTCACCGCTCCCGGGCACCAGCGGTTTCCGCAGAGCCCCTCTCCTGCCGAATCCTGCTTTATTTCGGCGGGCTCTGATGAAGAGCCCGTCACGGGGTGCCATCTGCACAGTGTTCCCCACGCCTGGCAGCGGGCTACAGCACGGAGAATATCCCGGCTTTCACCTCGGTCCTTCAGCGGCGATGCTGCATCTCCTGCTGACAGCCGGCAGCAGATAAGAGCCCTCCCTCTCCGGCAGCCATGCACACATCCCATTTTTCTCCATCTACTCTTCACGTGAATTATGCATCTCATTTCATCTGGGTCCATGGGGTGCAGGAGCTTCCTAAAAGTTCTCCAGAAAAGGGCATTTCTGTAGTTCACCTTATCTCCGCTTGATTTATACAAAGGAAATCTTTCCCTACAGGAGGAGCCAGGGTTTTTAGGAGCATCTCCCTTTTGCTTAAGAAGACACCAGGAAAGTGGCGCAGGGCTCCTACCTGGACACTTCTGCCTGGAGAAAGGTGGAAATTTTCATTTGCCCCCAATACTCTCTACTCTCTATACCATGTCTTGGTTGGCAAGCCTTCAGGATAATTCTTAATCCTTATTTCTTAATTTTTAGCTCTTCTCTTTATTCTCCCTTGGCACATTTGACATCCTCAGACACAAGCTCCAAGTTGGGTTTTTTCCAAGGGAAAAGCCCAACTCCTTGTCTCTGGAATTTACCCTGCAGATAGACACTTCAGTTACTCATGCCCTGCCACTGGTAATTTACTTCCCTTTTACTTTTGCAACACATACTGTGCACATACGGACTGAAGAAACAACTACAGATTTTAATTCACGTAATTCATTTATATCTATTTGACCTAATATATATCCTTGGTTGAAAAAACAATCCAACACTAACCATTCTAATTTTACTGAATGCATTTTTGAGTAAATAAAACAGCTATGCATAGCATTTTTAATAAAAATCTAATTTTCGTTATTGTATTTAGCTATCTTGGCGTTGGTTAGGAATGCAACTTAGAGTTCAAATTTAATCCCAATTGCCTCAACCAATCATAATTTCCAGTAAAATAGAGAAAGAAATCACATTTCTGTGGCATTTTCAAGCTTTCATTAAGCAATGACATGTCATATATTTAGAATTATGTCATGACTTTAGCTCCCTGCCTCTCTAGGTTGGAAAAGCAAATAAAAACCTTTCCATCTAGTTAAGACATGCCTAGAATAGCATTTTGCAAATAAGCAAAATTGGCTCTATAACTGAGTGTTCAGAATACAGGAGACAACTAGAGGAAAAATTAAATCTTGGCTGCAACACAAAGTATCGATTCATTTTCATGAAGTTTCTTAGAAGTTTCCTAAGAAAAAAGATATGGGGCATTATAAGCATATTGATTCATCAGAAATTGCCCAGTTTAGTACATTTTAATGAGACACGATCATTAGGAGAGAAACGTATGGGAGTGAAAAATGAAGGCACAAATAACCCTACTGCATTTGTAGAATACTTCCCACCAATGGATGCTTTACAGAATGTACAAAAAAGCCATGCGATGCAGAGGGGCGCCGGCCTCGCGGGTCACACCGCGCTCTTTGCCATGCGACGGTGGCTGCAAAGAGGCGCAAAGAAAACGGTGCAAAGCGCCCGCAGCGGCAGTGCAAACAGCGAGGCAGAGGTGTCTGCGTGGAGAAGGATATACTCGTCACTGGTGGAACAATTTTTAATGCTAACACTCCCGTTGCTATCTTTCATTTTAGGATTTCAGGGATGGAAGTATGGTGTATTTTCATTTGTGCTTGCATTTTGCAATAAAAAAAAAAATAGGGATTTAGCATTATTTTGTTTTGATTGTTTTTAGTTCAAATATTTAGGGCTCACTTGGAATTTAAGGTAAGGCCTAGGGCGGATGCGGATCCGGGGGTGGCTGTGCCCGTTGTGCTCCAGCACTAGCTGCGCGGGCAGTGCCGGGATCGCACGCGCTGCCGGGGCCGGAGCTGCCAGGGGCTCCCGACGGCACGGGCAGCCCTCGGGGACTCCTCTCTACAGGCAGCGAAACCCAAAGAGGATTTGCAGGCTTTGTCCGTGATTTGAAAGCTTAGAAGGCTGGGACAGGAGATACTACATGAATGCAAGCCAAGACCTCCATCAATTAACCCGATTATCAACAAGCTCAAACCCAGGCCATTCACTACTAGCTCTGCACATAAAGAATTCACTTGTTTTCTTTTTCTTTTTTTTTAATACAATACTAACAACAGTCCTTTCAGGATAAGCTCTTGCTAAGATAAACATCTTTTGGGCGCTAAGTGTTTTTGCACAAAATCTTCAACAAACACCAAGCGCTCAAGCTCTCATCCTTCTCGATAGCGCTGTGAAGTGGGAGGAAAAGCAGCTTTTACAAGATAAAATGAGGGAAACACAGCAGAAAAGGTGTCAACAGTGGCTTGCACTGCTTCCTCTCCAGGTGGCACCGCGGCCATGTCACCACACTGTTTTCAGGGTGCTTCAGTGAGATAAAACAATAATAAAGTATATTAAAAAGAATTGCTGCTAAATTGAGTTTTGTGTCTTCCTGAGAAATGTATCCTAGAAATTCTCAGGCACCTCCAGATTAATGGCACTAGCAGGATCATCAGCTTGGTATTAATAGTTAATCCACTTTGAGTCGCTTTGGAATTAATTCCTTTTATTCAAATGTCCTACGAGACGGACAGCGAAATTTGGAGCTGCAAAGCGGTTTTAGCTCCGGGGCACCATCGCGTTGGATACTGGACATCAGGCCAGGGGCTAACACACTTCTAACCCGCAAAGGATTTGAACACCTTCCTGCCGTTCCCCACAAGCAACACTGGATCATTATTCTGAATTTTTGTTTTGTTTTAATAATCTTACCTTGCTTACAGCTATACTAATAAAGATTTCTCAGTAATCCTGTTATTGCCACAGGACCTAAGTAAAAATTAAACGAGGCAGAGCAAAAGACCTTTTCCTTTCAAAAATGACATTTCAGCCAGTAGAAGGTCCACATCAATTTTCTTTGAGTGTTCTGCAGATCTCTACTCTGACAGGTCATAATTTATTTAATAACTTTTGTCAACTTTCACAAACTCATGCCTCTTCCACATTTTCTTACAGTTGGAGGGGTTGAACACTTTTTGTGCCCTGAAATGCAAGACCAAGCCTAAAGAAATATGTTTCCTTATAAAGAGGGGGAAAGGAAGAATGTCAACAATAAAAATCCCTCTCTTATCAACAGATTAAAACATTTATAGGAAACTGTAGAGGAAATGTGACACAAAATGGATAAAAAAAATAAAAAGAAAGAAAAAAACAGCCCCAATCCAAATCCACAATAAATGCTATCTGGGTGAGCATGCCTGTTCTAAACCCTGTTCTTGGGCCATGGGCAAGACGAGCAGTAGAAGGCACCAGAACCCCCGATCTGCCCCCATTTTCCCAGGTCTGCTCATCCAGACCGTGTAGGCACCGGCAGTGCTGGGCACTTGCACTACGGTTGACGTAAATCAGACCCTGGGATCAGGGACAACTCTGGGGACATGGGAAGCACTGAAATGCATTAATGGAGAAGTGATCCAAGGACTGCGTCTGCACGAGGGGCCACGGTCAGCCCTGGGCCCACTCCGAGCTTCAGCTGGAGGCAGCAGCTCACTGCGCTGCCCCCAGGATAATCCTGGGAGCACAAAACCCTGCTAAAATATGCTGAGCACACTGTAATTTATTACAAATTTCAGTCTTGTTTTCATTTCTGGCTCTGCACTGTGTGCTGGTACAGGACCTTATTCTGAGCACTGAAAAAAAAAAAGAAAATGAAGGTAGTAAAAAAAACTGTGTACTTGACAGCCAGAAAGAAATAACACAGAGCATGGAGCAGGGCTTCCTTGCATCCCCACATCTCCCCACAGCGAGCTCTTTACATGCAGGAGAAGTTCATTTTTCTGTTTTCTTTTTTTCCTGGGTATCGTTAAACATTTTGTCTCTGCCCCAAGTAATCTACAAAATATAAGATGTAAAGACACGGGAGGGACGAGGTGCAGAAATGTGCATTCTTGGTATAGGAAAGGTCAGAAGATTTCCTTCTGATCAGTCAGGTAACACACTTTTTGGTATCCTTGCAAACTACTCAGATAACATGGATAAAAGACTTTTACCAGAATCATTAGCTATTTGCTACGTGTTACATTGTAAGTTAAAATATATCTGCATAAATTATACATAGCAAGTTGTGCTCTGAAATGTTATCTGGATGTCCTTTGGTTTCACTTGTTAACACTCTTTGATGGTTCAAAACGCTTTTATTTTTTAATGATTACTACTGTTGTAAAACTGCAGATATTATATCCTCTGGGGCATTAAGCAAATTTATTTTGCTTGAGAGAGACTTAAATGCTCAAACTTTCTTTGAAGACAAGCTTCGAAATAAATTTGAATTAGGGTAGAAGTACACGGCTCAAATTTTGTAACTGCAAGAAAGATACTTTTAGATATAGGAATTATCAATCTATTTTCTCATCTCTTGGAATTAAGATTGATTTTTTTCTCCATCAGCACGTCTGTGCTGCAAATTAAAAATGCATAAAAGATCTGATTATGATGTATTTTATACGGAAAGAAGAAATCCTCTTTCTCTTCCATCCACAGAAAACTGCTATAGAACTAAGCAACTATAAGCAGAGGGACAAACTGTCTAATCCAACACGTTCTACGTCCCTGGGAGCACAAGCGCATCCTTCCCAGCAACTTTTTGGAGTCTATGGAGCTCAACGCACCACAGTGATGGCCCCCGGGTGCACCAGGCTCCTGCAGGGGAAGTCACAGCACAGTCTAGTGTCAGTGGAGGACCGAGTCCTCCCTGCAGACAGGGGAAACAGCCCAGCAGAAGAACGGGCCGGTTTTGGAGGAGACCGCGAGCTGCCAGTTTCCTTCCTTTCCCCCTGTGCAGCTCAGCCTCACAAATAAGTCCAACTTTCCAGAGGTGACGCGCTATTTCTACAAGTCACTGCTCATGCTGGATGCAGGCAGCGCCCTCGATGAGACGGATTCCCGGACGGGTTCCTCTCCCGTGAGGGCAGCACCCGGCGCCCGGCGGGGAGAGCCTGGAGCAGGGCCGGGCAGGGAGCGCCCTTGGGGCCCCGGTCCTTGCCGGGGACACCGGCCCGGCTCCGGCGTGCAGCACTGAGGCGAGGGGGGTTTCTCCCCGCTGGGCCCCATTTTGGCTCAGAGCCGCCCGCGAGGGAGACATTGCTGCTCGCGGGGTCACGGCTGCAACGTGGAGGCCGGGGGCAGCCCTGCAGCCGGCTGCTGCGTCCAGACTCCCCTCGCAGGCGGCAGCCACCGTGGGGACCCCTGCGGCACCGCGTCGACATCGCTCGAACTTAACGCGCGCTGTGCCCCGGAGAGGCAGGCTGTGCCGCCAAGCCCCTTCCCGCGCACCGGGGCCGCCGCTCCGTGAAGTTGGTGTCAGGTGAAGAGCGCGGCCCCCGCCGTGCCGTGCGGAGCCGCCCGCCCTGCCCGAGCCCCGCGCGATGCC
>JAWLRI010000139.1:2540315-2556099 GCA_034781795.1 Crypturellus tataupa | reverse complement strand
TTTTTTAAAGCCAGAAGGGAGTAATTTCATTACATTAGGGCATCCAATCCATTATGAGCTTTTACCGTCATGTCACTGCAACAATTTCATTAAGCTAAAGGCCTGTAAATCACCGGAGGGCACTGCGCTGCCCTCGGCGACCTCCCACGCTGCCTTTTCTTCCCCCCCCTTTTTACGGGAAGTCGGAGTCCTCTGTCCTGGCAACACTAAATCTCGGGGCTTTATCCGCCCCAGAGCCGCGCGGGCGCGCAGGGAATACGCCGATGCCAAATTAGACTCGACTAATCTAATTTTATGGTCTTTTTATTATTCCGAGCAGCACATGTCTGTGGCGGGCGGCGCGGCTCCGCATTGTGCGCGGCCCCATCTGGCCGCGCGCTCCCCACTGAGCGGCTCCGAACGCCCCGGGGCTGCTCCCGGCCCGGCGGGCGCTTCGTGCTCATGACTGGGTGGCTCCCACTCCACGGCACCCGCTTTGGGGGGTTTTAACCCAAGGTTGAGGGTCCCTCTTGCTGAGGAAATGGAAGCTCAAGAGTTGTCATCTGAAATTCAGCAATTGCATTTTCTAACAGGAGATCCTCTATATTTTACATGTAAAGAAATAAATCTACATATCCATGACCATGCCAATGTAGCATGCACATTTAGGAGGAGCACAGGTGTAGCTGGGGCAGCAGCAGAGGTGCCTGGAGCAGCGCACAGCTCACACGCTTCTGCGGGAGCCTCCTTGGTGCACATAAATGCAGCGTGTAAAATACTCTGCATATGGGTGGCAAACACCTTGCACCTGGGTAACAAGTTACATCTGGGCATTGGGTTACACCTGGGTAATGGAGTTTTGCTAACTTCTTTTCTGATTTTCTACTGCATCTTCCCTATAAATAGACATTAGACAACTTCCTCATGGATAATAATGAAGGATAAAATATTATATTATAATTATTGAATAAAAACAAAGCGTCTCTTGGTTAAAAAGCACACTATGCTCATATGTCCCTACACAGACCCAGCTGGATGTCCCAACACCGAGCAACCTGGCCACGTGTCCATTGGAAGATGATGGCAATCTTATCCCCGGCGATGCCGCGCGGGCTCCACAGACATTGGGTTTCTTATGATTTCAAGTGCATGAGACATCACAGAGACTAAGGCCAGTCAGACCTACTAGAAACCCTAGCAAGTATCAAGCCAGCTAAGTTTCCTCAGAGCTCTCATAACGCAGGAGAACAAGGTGAATTTGGCAAAACTTCGAGCAATGTCTCTTCAACTGACAGGTATCAGATGCAAAATCATCCCAAAGGGATTTTTCTGTAGTCTGAGAGTTCACATATAGATTCTATGCACGTGTATGTAAGTATATACATACTCACACATGTCCTCTCCTCTCTCATCACCCCATCAAGATGTTAAAATCTCGGTATTTTTGGCAGCTAGGAGGATCAGGTAGCTGCTGGGTTTTTTTTTTCTAGGCTCACTATTTAATTGCGTGGGTTTTTAAAAATGTGTTGGTTTAATATAAACTACCATGGATTTCAGGAATTAAACTAAAATGCGGATAAATATAACACTAGTTGCATGACTAAGGACTTCACACTTCAGCTGGCTGGCACACGCTAGCGTGATGAGGAGAAAACAGAACAACCTGAGAGCCATTACTGCCTTTTCTTCCAGGTGAAGTACTATATGTGTTGCCTATTTTTGAGTTACTCTCTAATATTGATTTTTCTGCCAAACATATTAAAATAAGCAAATAAGATAAGAGCGCTCACCACTAAGCCATGTGATAGTAAGCCACGAACATTTATTCACGAAGGCATACAGTGTACTGCTCTTTTAAAAAAGAACACCCTCATAAATTGATTTTTGCAGACAAAGAGTAATATCTACATCTTAAACACATGGCTAGAGGTGCCGTCATGCTAACACGAACCACCACATTACACCACACGATTAACCCACAGGACCAAAGCAAGGGAAACCATGAGGCACCCAGAAGACACGCACTTAAAAAGGACGGGCACTAAACTGGGGGAAAAAAGTCCCTACAAAAATCCCTTTCCATTCAATATCCCCAGTGTCTGCATGCCCTGTACACCTGCAGTGTCTAGGAGCTTCCACGTGCTTCGTGGTCGGTGAGGGCTGACAGCTCCTGATGACCATGTTCAAGATCCTTCACTTCCCATTTGTTTCTCAACGTGCAAGAGAAATTCTGTTTATCTGCACCTGTACAGGATGGAGCACAGACTGGCGGGCTCCAAGTCTAACACGCTGCCTTCCCTCCCTCAGGACATGGTGCCGTTCTGAACTTTGAAGAAATCCTGAGCTGTGGCTTTACAGAAAACCCAAGGCAGGTGTCAGCACGTACTCCTATACCCACAAAGGGAAAAGAAAACGCCCGAGATGCGGGCTAGCAAGCAGACAACATGTTGGGATCGGGGAGGCTACTGGTGCAGCTGTGCTGGTGCAGCAAGGCGAGAAGAGCACCTAACGCAGGTAAAACTAAAATAAAAAACAGAGAGAAAACTCCTTATCAACTTATGAATTAGCATAAAAGTGTAAGGTTTTTAAGACCAGCAGTGGGCTGAGCAGGGGCATGCCCTTCCTCAAGGCCCCCGTTACGCTGCTCCTGCCCCTCGGGATCCTCACTCCACCCCGAGGCACCGGCAACAGCTGCCTTCACGCAGGCTCACACGGCGCTCGTGTCCGTACGCAGAGAAATACCTGCTTCTAAAACACGGATAACATCATTTGAGCAAGAAGGCATCCTTCATACAGCAGCCACAATGCCATATATTATTATAATCTTGCACCATTACTCACTAGGTAATCTCAGTTTTATTAAAAAGCAGTACAATTAATTATGTACCAAATTATATGCAACTGATTATCATTATCTATCTTTAAAAGTGACATTTTAAAGCAAAAAACATGGGCTACATCACCATTCTATAAAACGATGAGGAAATAATTCTGCAACCTAATAGCTTTATATCACAAGATATTCTATGGTTATTTAACCAAGACACCGCATTAAATGTTTAGCACACAATTCCCCCGACAGTTTATCACGCCGCCTTATCCATTTGGATTTATACACTATCTGTCACACTCGAGAGTTACATTTTAAACAACAATTGGAGGGAATAGGATTTTACAGCGTTCATATTCTTCTGCTATTTAAAATAATACTTTAAATACAGAGGTTTGGAATTTCTGCTTACCAAAGAACAGTATTTAGTGAGGTAAAAATTCCCAGCAAAGAAGTTAACATAATATTTCTACTAATACTGGATTTAAGATTTAAAAAAAAATACTGCCCTAAAATATTAGGGCAGTATGTTTCAAATGTTTCAAAATCTACATTTACTCTAACCGCGATCTTTCTTCAAATAAACTATCTACTCTGAGGCCACATATAAGAGATTTGAGTATTTCTTCTTCAATGTGACATCCCTCAAATATACAAAGGCGGCCCTCAAGTATCAAACATTTCACAATAATGAACTAAACGATCAAAGCTTTGCACATTATTTTACTGAGGGATTTATTTTTCATCTACAAACGTTACTGAGACCAGTACAGAGCTCAAGTGTTAATCTGTTTTTTTAATTATACCATAAGGGTAATTTAATTAATATCGCCTCTTCATATATTTTGTCCAGAACCTAGTTAAATATTTAAATACTAGCCTGCATTAGCATATATACACAGTGAGCACTTTTCAGTTGTCTTAATTTCTCACGGTAACTTACCCTCTGCCGAATTGTCACTAGACAAAAACAGATTTGGTTAATCCAGCCTCCCCCAAAATGCTGCTTGGGCAACCTGCTCCCACACATTCTAGTAAAAGCTGCTCTCTGTAGGCAGGTACTTTCCTATAAAGTTTATTCCCTATAAACGGAGGCGTCCCAGGATCTCACAGGAATCACAAAGACACTCTTCAAGGACACACATTTTCTGTCCACCTTCAAAGCGGGTTTTTATGCACCTTTTAGGGCATCAGTAATTCAAAGGAATTGACCCAAAGCATCACATATGAAACTAAAGGCCCTATCCTTCAATTCAGTTGATAAGAAAGCACCGTAAGAGGTAGTGGGTGACACTTTAAATTTAATTAAATTTAAATAATAAATTCAACGAAATTGAAATAATAATAAAGTTATTTCAATGCAATTTTTAATATATTTATTTTCAGCTGTTACTGGTTATCGAAATATTACTGAATGTTTTTAGTAATTTTTTTTAGCAATTTACTTGCATGAGAGATTGTACAGAATGCTACATAAAATGCAACATTAAAATACTCCTCCAGTGGAGTGCAAGGCTCTTAGAGGACACAGGCGTCCGGGCGGCTGTGATCAATCCGAAATCTGCCTCTGCGGTTCCAGCAAGAGTTCCAAAACTCCATTTTTTTGGAGAAAAATGAAAAAAAAAAAGGCAGTTTTGCCGAAGGCTGGCACTGACACGCTGTGCCAAGGCAGCTCATCCACAGCAAGGAATTGGGCAGAGCCGCAGCCTGGATTCTCCGCCTTAACCTTCCCAGGCAGCCTGTGCTGCCCGGTCACCAAATCCCTTGGAGGCAGCGTGGGCGGGAAGAGGAATCCACCAGGACGGAAGAGCTGTAGGGAGCAACTACTGTCCTGACAACAAACCAGCCGCACGCACTAAGCAGATCCCCCCACCACCTTTCTTTTTTCCACCTTAACTCATAACTCAAAATGCTGCTGTCAAAACCAGGGCCAGGGCAGCAGGACAAGAATGAGTGACAACGGAGCAGGCAGAGGCTGCGTCCCCGTCCCACCTGTGCCAGCGCCCCAGCAAGGTCCCTCTTGCTGTCAGGGCCGGGAGGATGTCCCTTCGTCCCTTTTTCTCCCTATTTTAACCCCGCTCCGGCTGCTGCTGTCGGGAGCAGCATAGCGAGCGGCGAGTGCCGGTCTCCATAGCAATTGGGGCAGCTCTGGCCGTTTCCCTAGCGACTCCAGGCTGGAAAACCATCTGCTGCCGAGGCCTGGCGGGAAGGGGAAGAGCCGAGGGAGGTGAAACGGGTGTTAGAGAACACCCAAGTCACTTGCTGTGCTGGTGTCTCCATTTCTGGGAGGTCTGCGCTTAGAATGATAGTGGTTGGAAAAGGCCTTCAAGACCATCTTGTGTATTTTTATGTATTTTTACTTATGTATTTTTATTTTAGTGGGTATTGATCACCAAATGCCAAGAAGAGTTTGGGCCCCCAGCCAGGCCAGAAGGAAGAACGAGTAAGAAGACATGAGCCTGTTTCACTCACGGGAAAGTAAACCTGCATGAGGGACGACGCTGTGAAGCGCTGGACAACCTGAAAGGAAGCAGAAACTAAGTGGCACGTGTAGATAAAAAAAGGACGTGGCAGAATTTAATTTGATGAGTAAAATGCTCATGCGCGAGCGCGGGGACAGAGGCACAGGGTGTGCACACGTCTGCGGCCACCCCTTGGGGCAGCCAGGCCCCGAAACCCGTGTGAAGAGACGGCGGCCACGGCAGAGGCGGCACTGCAGGGTCCCCGGCAGCGAGGGGCAGGCGAGCGCGGCCAGCACCAGCCCGGGGACGGCAGGGCGGAAGGGATCGCGACGCTTCACCTCACACACCCGTCTCCTTTAGCATCACACATCACATTGTATTAACTCTATTGCCTGCACTCGGATGATGACTTGAGATATGTTTTCTAATTGCCAAAAGAAAAATTAAGAGGTAAAATATTCCTGGATGGTAAATGTTGTGAATAAAGTCACAGCAGGGATGAGGTTGTTAACCTCTGGCTTCCGAGGGATGCTGGGCAAGGGAGAGTGTCTCCGGGCTTTTTTGTGTGTGTTTTTAACCCCTTTTTTCTGCCTCAGCAGGAGTGTTCTCTCTTACACTGATCCGGCTGCAGCAACTCTGTGTTAGAGACACTAAGGTTAAAGAATTATTAGATTTTCTAATGCAGGCCACTGAATTAACCAGGCAATTAAAAACAGGAGCTTCGATTACATTAAGTCAAGGAGCCATTTGGCTTAGCTACAGCTTTCGCCATCACCTACCTGTTTTTGGCATTACTAAAGTCAAACATTTTGCTTTTACTTCTCAGGTCTACTAAAAATGAATCAGACCCAAGTTATTATCTATAATTATACTCCTAGGGCTGTTGTCTACTCACTGATATAAAAAACTCAAATAATGTATTTGAGAATTGCCTTCCCAGGGCTGCTTCACTGCACATACAATGTCCTGACCCTCTGGTGATTTTAAATGTCTTCAGCTCTGCCATTTCTTGGCACCTCATTTTGCACATGGCAACTGAGGCTGATTCGCAAGCCATCCGTGAGCAAGTTTAGGTGAGAGGATGCTCATGTGGGAGGGAGATGTTTGCATTCATCCTCAAGCCCTTCAACATTGTTACAAGGTAGGGCATGATGTGCAGAAAAATATATGATGGGAGGTTGCTCCTGGCCATCCAAGTTGACGGTAGTTACCTCTGTTTTGACTATTCCAACAACCCTCTCAGCCTGTGGGGTCGCTGCAGATGTGTTACCCGGTCCTGGCTGCCACGTGGGCGAGCGCAGCGACCGCCTGGGTGGATCCCCAGGCCCTTCACTGACATGAGATGTTTGCTGAGAGGCTCTGCGGGAACTGCAGCCCCATCCGTCTTCACCTGCAATTATCCAGCTCCGAGCTAATCACCCATGGCACATTTGGAAAGGAAGGTGTCACACAAATGATGCACCCGTGACTGGTGGCCTCTTCTGCCAGCCAGCCCTCCCCACAAGCCTGTACTGATCTGCAAACAGCTGCTCAATTCACCTACACTGGTAACAGAGTGCCTTGATCTGCACACCGCAAACGGAGGAACAAATACTTCAGGGTATCTGCAGAGCACAAGGGACGAAGAAAAAAAACCAACTAGATTCTAGATGCAAAAAGAATTTAACAGAAAAGCAAAATAAAAGAAAACCTAGAAAGTAAGGTCTGGTGGAAATGAAAACAAAAAATCATCTTACATATCAAAGGGGAATCAAAAATAATGTTGCTGTTGGCTATCTTGGGATGTAGTTAGGATAGCAATTTTGAAAAACTTTGAAAAGTGCCTTGGAGAGACACAGTAAACTGCACCACGGCTGACAACGAGCTGTTTTGTTTGATTGTTTTCAAGCCAGCCAAATTCATGTCATCTGTGAGATGTTTACCACCAGGACAAGGACAGCAATCCATCCCGTAGATTTATGTTTACAAGCGTTTTGGAACAAATGTTTTTATTTGAACATCCATATGAACCATAAACATGCAATATGCTTGGATCACTACATCCAGTTTTTGTTAGGAGATCTTTAACTGTCTAAGCAATATTCTTTTACCAAATCAATGTGGCATTACTATATATTCCCAAGGAACAGGGCAGAAAACATATGTGACAGCCCGTCCACATATCCACCAGGGAGGGTTTCTTTCCACCTACATGAAACCGGAGGACCATTACACTTATTTCACATAAGCAAATGGTTTCCATCTCTTCTTGGCATTTATGAGATTGCTGCAGTATTCAGGTCCCTCACTCTTTAATAGATTTATATATCCGCCCTGCAGATGTACAGCTGTCAGCAACATATGGAGGTTTCTATACAATCTCAGGAACGCAAAGCCCCCCTTGCAGCTCCACTTACCTACATCATTTATAAATTAAAACATTCTTCCCTGGCCTCAGGAGGCTGAAAGCACAACCCAAAGCACCGCCCATGGCAGAGCCTGCATCCAAGGTGCTGAAGAGCACTTAGCACAATGAGCAACTAGTGACAACGTTAGTCCTGGCCCAAAGCACCGTTATAAACACAGAGGGTAGAACGTGGAGTAGTGTTAAGGGGTTACTGAATTCCAGTATTTCCGCTTACAAGCAAAGGCATGATCAGGAAATCCAGCTGGTAGCTGATTCCAGTGCGTGAGCCTAGCTCCATACAGCAGCCTGAGGAAGCCTTTCCGTCGGCTTTCCCTCTGGATCGCTGAGCCCCGCGGGATCCACTGCTGCACTGGGAACACCCTGGAGCTAAACGCCACGCTAAGAGGTGCCCGTGTCAAGGGGCAGCGGTGACCTCCCTGCAACAAGCACTGCAAGGGCCGGGCCACAGCTCCGCTCCAAGGGCTCTGCTCCGGCCTGTGGGAGCCTCCTGTAAATCACCCTGAAAATCGCTGCTTTTCTAAAAATGCAGAACTTCTAATTAGCAGAAGTTTGGAAGAATTATTCCACCCGTGACTGGTAAAGCACCTTAATGAATTAACCATATCCCTAATTAGAAAAGAACAGGTATGGATGGCTTATTATTTGCAATACGGCTAACGTAATGAACCAATTTTACACCTTATTACAACTTATTACGAGTGTTGAAGATGCTATTTTACCTATAAAGTTACCAACTTCTTACAGAGTGCATATTTTTTTCTGTGCAAGCTGCTTTGTATTTTTTTTAAGAAAAATAATTCATTTTGAGAGTAATAACTTCATCCTTCGGGTCGAGTTAGCCATTGTAATTTCTTAAATGCAAACAGCCACATGCCTCAACTAATTATTCACATTTACTTATTAGCCATTCAGTAATAATTTTACAAGATTTAGCAAAAGGAAAAAGAAACCCTTAACCACTAGCTTAATCAGTAAGACTTAGAGCTTTCTTGCTTACTGGGGATTTTTTTTCTTTTGATCTTCCCTGACATCAATCCATAAATTCCCAGCAGAGAAAAGCGCTTCCCTTGCCAGAATTGTCATAAGAAAAAGGAAGTCTTGTGCAAGAAAACCGTCAGCCTTGGGTAAATTTTGGTAGCAGCTTTGGATCAAAATAGCATAACCAGCATAACCTTAATTTACTCTTTTAACAAAATCTCCAATATTCAAGTTTTAAGGCAATGTTAAAGCACCTGAACGGAGCGGGTAGATAAAAGGCTTACCCCAAAGTTTTGCAAAGAGGGATTCAAGGCAGAGCTTAAAAAGTAAATCAGAATAGAAGAGCAAACAACTCAAAGACTAGCCCCAAAATGTGCCCGTACGTGCTGGCCCCTGCTCCTCGCTGAGCCGCTCCAGGGAAGCCACTTGACCTCCCTGCAGCAGCCCCCTCTCCTAGGCCTGGGTTTAAAGCGGGGCCTAGTTGATCGTGGATGGTGCCTCTAAACTGAGGTTAGGAGCATAAATTACACAGAAAATAAAGGAGGTGCAAGGGTGAAACTCGTGTGTGGGGCTACCAAGGGGTCACGAAAGAAAGCAAACGAAGATGAGACAAATTGAATCTCATTTCCAAAGCGGCTTTCACACAGGAAGATCCACTTCCCACCACAGGTCAGGACCAGAAGTTTTAAACTTGTTTTAGAGAGTCCTATATTTTGCTGCCCTAGGAGCAGCGTGGTCACAGGCACGTGCGAGACCTGCCCGTGCAGGATTGCTTACAAGCATCTTGGTGCAAACCATGCGCATTAAGAAATCTTGCTCACTATGTCACAGTTCTATATAAGACTATTAATTTATTAGTTTAAATAAGTTAAATTTCTTACATAATTTCTCATTTATTTCTTTAAAAAAAAGATATATTCCAGGATTACCATATCATGACTGCTTTATGGTTACCTTTGATCGACAATATATTGAGGCAGAATTATATAGTGAAGCATTCTTGAGAGCTTATGTCCTTTCAAAAAACAAAACAAAAGAAATTCGCACTTTCTTTCATAAAACTAGAGAAAAGAAAATGAATCCTAAGTGAGAAAGCAGCATGTTGCACCCACTGTGTGTGTGTTACTACCACAGGGCTATGGCACGGCTGTTCAGTGATTTAGAAAAATAACTTAAAAAAGAGCTTTAAAAAATTAGAAGGGACAGAAACAGAGGTTACTTCCACATGAAGACAAAAATCGCTCATTTGCTCCTGTGACATCTATGTTTCTACCAAAGGGTAAACGAAAGCAAAATTAGATCCCACAGGCTTTTTTTTTATATTAAAAAAAGGGGGTGGGGGAGGAAAATGCTCTTCTGCAGCGGCCGTGCGTACGCGAGCGCCGTGGAGCAGCCCCTGCCCACGCCGCTCGCCTGCCTTCTCCTGTGGCAGCCGCTCGCAAATACAACAGTTTTCCTCCTCATCTCCCTCAAAGCTCTTTCACCCAAAGTATCTGATTTACACTCAGTGTCTGACGGCCAGCGAGCCCGCGGGGCGTCCCTTAACGCTGGCTGGGTGTTTGGAGGGGAACGTGAAGGCTGCACGGACGAGCGCTACTCCTCCACGCTCAGCAGGGCTCTCTGCAACCCTCTCAATAGCCACGCACGACTTCCACGACCCAAGTTTCTTCTGAGGACATTTTCAAACAACGCTGCAAACCCGCAGTTGAAAAGGACTGCATAATATTCCTTGCTGCGTAAACATTGCGAGCAGATGTTTGCATAAACACCGTTTATGATTAAAACCCTGTAAAACATACAGGAAGCATAAATCTGGGCGCCTGCCCGATGTGCACCACAAAACCCTGTTTCTCTCCAGATAAAGCCCATGGGTGGCACTGGTTGAAGGGCCAAGGGGCGAACGCAGCAACACGATGTCCAGGCTACAGCTTGGTCCAACTGGCAGAGGAGGTGGTTGGTGCCGACCCCGCGGTGCCCCCAGAGCTGCCTGCGAAAGGTTCCCATTAAACATAATGAGGCAAATGACAAAATCAATAAGGCAGGAATGGAGAGGCTATCATAAAAATGATGTAAATTCAGAGGTCACCGTGGTTATGAAGCTATTTAGAATTATAATTAAAACCAGTACTTTTTTTTTTTTGGACTAAAAGCTGCTTTGACAAGCACGGATGAACACTGCAGGAAGTCTCCTACAAAGGTACTCAAAATTAAGGTACAGCACAGGGACAGGATAAATTATCCAAAGATGAATTGCACGCCAAGGTTAGTGAAAAAAAGACCAAAATAAAGAAAATTCGATTTTCATACTATTTCCACTGATGTCACATTCCATTTAAATCAAGTTTGGTTTCAAAGGGACAGCAACGGCTCCACAGAAACGGCAAAGGGCCAGATCTGCTCTTCATTAGGGCTGTGCGGAGAGCGGCGCTGCCCAGCGCTGTCCCCAGGGGCACCCCTGGCACCTCGAGCCTCCGTTCAACGCCGGTACCTGAACTAGACTCTGCCTTTCTTGCACAGCTTCCAATGCAGACACGTCTTGTTCAGCCTGTTGCAGGGTGCACAAGCAAACACACGAGCCCGCATGCAGAAACCTTGCGGCTCTTCCAGCTATTTCCCTGCTCTCGAGTCCAACCGCTATCACCAACTCATTCCAGACTCTGCACCAAACAAGTGGAAAACGGATTCCCTCTTCTCCTTTTGCTCTATTTTATTGAGAACTGCAGTAGTGAATCTGAGACTACAGACAAACACCATGAAACAAAGGCTAAAATTTTCTATGTCATCAAGGTAACAGTTTCCCAGACCAAAGTGGTTAAGTTTCCCAGTGCAACATTTCATTAGGACGTATTTGTGTGCCACAAGTAACGCGCAAGCACTTGCCTTGTTTCCACTGCCGAAAGGGCTCCACAGGTATCAATCACTGTTTCTTTGGATTTATTCATTATCTTAATTAATTTGATAAGAACACTTACTTATTTCCATTCTGCTGCTGACCAGCAAATACGACAAACACAATCTGCAGGGCTGGGTTGTGAGGGGTAGACAAAGAGCCACAGGAAAGGCTCTGTATTTTGATGAGGTGAATGCAAAGCACTTTACCCAGTGAGGAACAAATTCAGCTTTTTCCTGACCCTGAGTGTGCAATCAGGTTGTTTAATTTTTGTAAATCACATGGATCAATGCTAACAGGAGGCACACACAGGAAAAGGAGACGTAACTCCCACAAAAAGCTATACAACAAATCAGAACCTGAAACCCCTGCTCACTAAAATATTTAACTGTCCTTGCAAAGCTCTATTTTTTGACATTATATAGTTAATATAACTACTAGGAAAATAAATGTATGCAGACTTATGGAAGTGGCAAATGTTACATATGTGCTGACATATTTCTGCCTTTTTTTTAATTCTAAATGCTTGATTTCTTCCTCCAAAGGTATCTTCTGGGCTATAAGGCAGGAGATTATCCACAATGTCCCCAGTGGCCCCCAGATGCGAGTAGAACAGCTTGCAGTTCTGGTAACATGAAGCATTATCTTGTAGGCAGCTGTGGAATACTTAGACACAAGTGCCCGTGTTATCGTGACGGATGAACCTGCTCGCTGGGGCTTCTCTGCATCCCCACGCTACCAATTCCCACTGCCTGGGAAAAGGGTCTAAAAGAGGAAATACTGAAAGCTGCACGAGCGCAGAGCTGCTGTCTGCTGAACCAGGAAAAGGCAGCGATTCTTCACCAAAAACAGTCTCAGCTGCACAACGCGATGGGCTCTGGCTCTGTCCGCCTCGCAGACTGCCGTGTGGGCTCTGCTCCTCCGCGACACCCAAACCCAGCTATCTCATACCTGAAGTAACTTGCTCGGGGCAGACTCCGGCAGGAAACGCTGCCCACGCTCTGCGCAGCGGACACTGAGCACACGTGTGCGCTCGCCGCGCTCCGCTCGAGCCATTACGCAGCCCCTGCACCGCATGTGCAAAGCGCCCGCTGCTCCAAATGCCTCCACAGCCTCGCCGCTGGCAACTGATAATTCTTGCTCTTTAACCTGACTAAAAGCAATGCCATTCTCTCCTTATCTTAATTATAAACTTACTAATTGGCTATTTCTGCAGGCAGGTTCTTCCTTCGCATTTTATGGCCCAACAGCAGAAAACACTGTGTACGAAATTAAGTCCTAAAATCAGATTTCCCACATTGGGGATTTAAAACCTCAGTTGTAGGCTCTCCTCTGCCTTTGCCTCATACAAACATTCTGACTTCGCTGACATTTTAAAGCTCTTCCTCAGCACAAGCCTCACATATCTCATTTTCCTGGGCCCGCTTCTCTGCTAAGAAGATGAGAAAAGACGACAGGCTTTTACCAGCCAGAAAGAAAGGTGGTGAATAAAAGGGGGAAAAAAGAGTCATACAACACCACTTTCTGCAAAGCTCCTCTTTTTTCTCTCAAATCTTCTTAAGATTTACTTTTTCCAATGGCTAACGCGATGCTGGTACCAAGCCCCATCTTGTACCCGGTGCTTCCTGTGGTTGAGCCCCAGCTCCATCCGCCCCGCTGCTTCCCTGGGGATTTTCCTGCGGGTCGCCTTCCACGCCGCCCTGGAGACAGCCTTCCCTTGGAGGTTTAATGCAGGCTAGCGATGGCTGCATCCCTATTATAATAGCTACTATTTTTTCCATGACATTTGGACACTTTATTTAGAAACCAAAAGAATTTAAGGCCATGTTAAATGTCAAGCCATAAAAGCCGAGACAATTCAATGCCAGCCTTCCCCAACATGAATTTTCAAGACAAACTGGACAGAAGTGGCCAGCAGGAGAACATACAACTTTGTTTCTTACGTGTAAAGGTCTCCAAGACGGCTCAAAATCTTGTTTTAACTGGTGCAAGAGCCCTGACACCATGCAATAAATCTGCAAAGCGAGAGCTACAGCGAGGGCCAGCCCTGCGGTTACCGCGTTAGTGCCTGGATGCCGAGTGGCACAGGAGCCTGAGCGTGGAATCGGCACGTGTGAGCTCCCTGCTGAACGCCGGGGATATCCACGTAGATACCCCTCACCTCAGCCTGCATCACACCCGGGCAGGCAGCACGGCAGGAATTCCTACGGCTTCCCGGGGCGGGCTGGCTCGGGATGTACTCGCTTGCCATCCAGTATCTCCTGGGGTTGGAAGCAGCATCGCTCTCACCCATGGACAACAGCGTCTCTTTTTGTTTGTGTAAATCTACAAACTCCTCACAGCACTTCCAGGTTTTCCAAGTGTTTTCCCTCCTTTTTTTCTAGACCTGTTCACAGGGGTCCTCTGATAATGCCTCCACTTAAGAGCAGCATTAACATCAAGGCCTAAATGAGTTAGCTGCCTTCCCCAAACTATGCTTTCTCAGGCTGACCTTCAAAAAATTAGCTTTCATACCAAAAAGCTAAAGCTACAGTTAAATATACAGGAAGGAATTCGCTCATGGGCATCTTTGTGCCTCAGTCCTCCAGCCTGGAACAAAGGAGGTCCTGCTTTTGTCTCCATGGATGCGATGCTCCCTACAGACTACGAGGGAGAGCACAGGGATGGTTCTTCCCTTTTGGATACAAATGTGGTCCTGCTCTGACTCCCTTCATCCACCCTTAAAAGTTTCAGTTCTGCCTACAGAAAAAGAGTCTGTGTGCTTAAGAGGCTCTCCATCAGGCCAACAGATGGAATGGAGCACAGGTATGCAAGAGTGCTCGCTGAAGAAGTGTTCTGAGATTTGAGATTTCCAGTTGAGTTTTCTACAAAAGAAGCTACATAATTCCACACTACTGACCCAATACTTACAGCATTTAACATGGTGGGGTCTCAGATGATAGCTGGGCTAGCTGTGAGATAGTGCTGTGCTAATACTAATGGTTTCAAACAGTTCACTATACACTTACTCACCATTTACATCTCTCTTCCCCATCGGAGGGGATCATTTCTCAGGGAATCACAGGGAATCTGCACGTGCCTCCCTCTCTGCACACCTGTGAGCCCACGTTCACGCAGATGCAACTCTGTGACCCAACCCGCGAGCAGCTCCTGCCTGTTGGCAACGCAGACCAGGAGGTCTGGACGCGCACAGAGCTCAAACGGCAGCAGAACAAGGCAACGGACAAGCTAAGAGGGACTAACTCCATTAGCACAAAGAGCAAAACCCCACTTCTTCCTCTTCAATAGCTTTTTGAAATGAGCTATATATTCAAGACAGACTGGTCAAGCCGGCGCAGTCATTCTCCCCAGCTCACACCACATCTTGTCCTTTGAAACCTGTGCTCAGCGGGTGGGCCCGTGTGTCCTGCTTTGACACACTGACTTCTCAGGGTTGGTAGGGCAGACCATTTCAGCTAAGCAGAATCATTCAATTGCACCAGAAACCCTACCAGCCCTGTTCTCAGGCATGTAGTGCTGAAGTTTGACTGGTCTTTGCAGGGTGAGACTGCAGGGAGAGGTAAATTCTCTACAAACATGTCTGTTTGGGCTCAAAATTAGTTGTGTTGGACCACGAGGATCCAGCTGGCATGTGAAGGCTTTGCTGATAACCTGCTTCACCCAGCAGAGCCCCGTGCTCCCCTTGGTGCTGCACAGAGGTGGACACATGGTGGTCAGAAAGCCAGGGCAAGCTACGGAGAAGGATTTTCACCACAAATATTAACAGAGTTGTCACTTACAGGTTCTTCACATCGATGATTCCTCGAAAGGCCTTCCTTGGGATTCCTTTTATCTGGTTTTCACTCAGGTCTCTGAAAAAGGGAAGAGAAAAAAAATGCATTACAGGCAAGAACATACTTCTCAAACCTCCAGGAAATAACTGAACGCAACCTGCTTGGTCAAGGGAAACGCTTCTCAAATTACTTCATCACACAACGATCTCAACACCCATCATCACCTCAAGAAGAATGTGGCACGAGCTGGAAGCCTCTCCACCCAAGCTCGTCCAAACGGCAGCACCAGCAGCAGCGCCGCACAGGGCAGCGCGACATGGAGCCCCAGCGGGAGCTCCGGTGAGACCCAGTGTCACTAGTTGACGGGTTTTGGGCTACACAACTGTGTAGTTTCCCACTCGGTTGTACTGCAGCTGCCGAGACTCTCCCGCTCTGAGGCGGGGAGCAGCGCGCGAGGCCCGGCCC